>OX031014.1:55099393-55409393 GCA_943736025.1 Tenthredo mesomela
TATCAGTCTCGATAATTTACCACCTTCGGGACTTTGGCCCTCCTGTTTTATGTGCACACCTGGTTCATCCAACGGTGACCTATTTTGCATCGTGTAACGACGAGGAGAAACAAGAACAAAAATAAGATAAATTCAATCGTCATTCTGTTTTTTCGTACATTTTTAAAATTTTTTTTTTGAATTTTTGTAATTTTTTTTTGTTTTTTTTTTTTTTCAACACACATACTATATGGGGAATTCCACGTCAGACCAGCAAACTCAAAACCCTCACTATTTTAGATTGACTTAATTATCATATATTATGATGCTTGTTAGGATTCAAAATGATCAAATTAATTTTTTCAATTTTTTTATTATTTATCATTCCTTCACAATAAGGAAAAAACAAATTTGCCAATGGGGACCCGATTTAAAATTAGCAAAAAAAAAATCATACGCACTCTGTGACGACCTAGAAACATTCTTCATCAAAGATCAAAGAGGAACTACGATCAATGACCGAGACAAAAATTAATTATTAAAATGAATAATTCGGATGATTTTGTGATTTTTTTTTTTTAATTTTTAACAATTAATTTTTTGTCTCGGTCGTTGATCGTAGTTCCACTTTGATCTTTGGTGGAGAATGTTTCTAGGTCATCACAGAGTGCGTATGATTTTTTTTTGTAATTTTAAATCGGGTCCCATTGGCAAATTTGTTTTTTCCTTATTGTGAAGGAATGATGAATGTGAAGTTGAAAAATTGTGATAACAACTGATACACGGAAAAAAAATTGTTGCTGAATTTACTATTGGCTGTGTTCCTTTATTGACTGCCAGTACTGCAAACTTGTGTCAGAAAGAGATAGCATCATTCACGAATTCACAGGCGCGACTAAGAAGCAACGAAAACTCGCAGTACTGCCAGTCAATAAAGGAACCAGGGTTGCGATTCTGTAACTTTCCGCTAACTCGCTAACTTCGTCCAATCGGAGATCGTTGCTGCCCGTAACGATCTCCGATTGGACGCTCCTCAGCCAACCAACGGTCTTAGAGCGAAAAGTTAGCGAGTTAGCGAGTTAGCGAGTTAGCGGAAAGTTACAGAATCACAACCCAGGCCTATGTCGAGCAGCTACATATGGGGGTTTCCAGCTCATCTCGACCACCTTCCAGACCTGACCCCCTCGGATTTGAGAGAAACTTTTTTTTTGCTTCACTCAAGGCCCAAATTGAAACCTCAATTTTTTTCAGAATTTTTCGAGCCCCCGTCCCGGAGGCATAGATGGTAGAAATTTGCCATTTTATGAAATCCCAGAATTTTTGAACGATGATATCTTGGGATTGAAGAGTCATATCAATAAAAACAGGGTGGTCATAGATTTGTCTTGAATTGAACTTTTTGAAAAAAAATATTTCGCAATTTCGCGATACCGTTCCGGCCGCTAGAAATTCATTTTAAAGTGAAAAATAGATTTTTCGATGATTTGGGCATTTTTGATTTTTTTGATTTTTTTTTCCGAAATTCTATGAAGGAAGACAAATTTTTGAGGCCCATAACGAAGATGGAGACTCTAATGGTTTAGAAGTTATGATTTTTTCAGTTTTTAAAAGTGTGCGAAACTGAGAATTTCAAGCGACAAATATACCCGTCTCATCGGCTGTTTTATTTTTTTTCGTTTCATTCGACTAGAATTGACTTCTCATTCAAAGAATTGTACCGCATGAATTGAAAAAAAATCAAAAAGCCGATGAGACGGGTATTTGTCGCATGAAATTCTCAGTTTCGCACACTTTTAAAAACTGAAAAAATCATAACTTCCAAACCATTAGAGTCTCCATCTTCGTTGTAGGCCTAAAAAATTTGTCTTTCTTCATAGAATTTTAGAAAAAAAATAAAAAAAAATAAAAAATGCCCAAATCATCGAAAAATCTATTTTTCGCTTTAAAATGAATTTTTAGCGGCCGGGACGGTATCGCAAAATTGCGAAATATTTTTTTTCAGAAAGTTCAATTCAAGACCAATCTATTGACCACCCTGTTTTTATTGATATGACTCGCCAATCCCAAGATATCATCGTTCAAAAATTCTGGGATTTCATAAAATGGCAAATTTCCACTATCTATGCCTCCGGGACGGGGGCTCGAAAAATTCTGAAAAAAATTGAGGTTTCAATTTGGGCCTTGAGTGAAGCAAAAAAAAAGTTTCACTCGAATCCGAGGGGGTCAGGTCTGGAAGGTGGTCGAGATGAGCTGGAAACCCCCATATATACTCTCTTAAAAGAAATCAGTGGGAAATCAGTGGAATTTCACTGATTTACCAGTGGATCTCATTGATTGCCCAGTGAAATCTTACTGATTCAACCAGTAAACATAGAAGTGGGGATAATTCACTGATTCAACCAGTGAATTCCACTGATTGAACCAGTCAGAACCACTCAGAACATAACCAATATAATTATACTTACGCGCATGCGCGCGCACAACTGATCGAGGTTCACTGGTTAACTCAGTGAGCCCGGACTCACTAGTTGAATCAGTGAAATTTCACTGATTTCTTTTAAGAGAGTAGGACAACACTTTTTTGTAGTAGAAATGACCACAATTCTAGTATTTGGTACATGAGAACAAGTAAATTTCAATGTCCTAACGAGTAAATGTTACCACAATAAATTTTTGTCATTTCTACTGCAAAAAAGTGTTGTCCTATATACAGCTGTTCATTTTTTTCCGTGTAACAAGCGAAATTTTGCAGAAAGATATTGAAAATTAATATTAAAAAGTATATATGTACTCACATCAAATCATTGTGGGCTAACAAGTGATCCTTGTCTGGACTGGTCGCCGTCGAGGTGCACATAGAGTTGTTCAAGAACCCCATGTTAGACTCACCAAGCGCAGCCTGGAAATACTCAAATTGCATTAGATTATTAGATATTATTAGTACCGGCAAAAAAAAAAAAACAATAATGAATGAAAAAACAAAAATGAGTGAAAAATAAAATGAATGAATGACAAAAAAAAAAAAAAAAAATGAAAACAATTACGATTCGGTGCATAGGAGAAAAATAAAAGAAGGAAGTATAATATACAGGGTGAGTTTCATCCGGTATCGCATGAGGGAGGGGCTTATCATCGCAAACGCTCCGCCCCTTTCTATTCATACTTGTCAAAATCATCAGTTTCTGACGGCGCGTGAGAATAAAAGTAGAGTTTCTCATCGATACGACGATGATAAGTATGAATATAAAGAGGCGGAGCCTTTGCGAAGATAAGTCCCTCCCTCATGCGATACCAGAGAAAACTCACTCTGTATAGTAAAATCGTTGGTTTCGCAGAGTGGGATTGTATTTAATCGATAAACGATAATCAAAGATCGGATTATCATTTTCTAATTATTATTTTTTTGGTTTTTGTTTTTGGAAATTTCTTTTTTTTTTGTTTTTTTTTTTTGTTTTTCTTTCTTTTTTTATATAGTTACCTGGAGATTCGCGTTCAATGCATCGCCGTACATAGTCGGGCTGTGAGTGAGAGTTGGACTTTTCGATGGTACACCCCTGAAGAGTAATAAAAATATCGGTTAACAATGTAAGAGGAAGAATCTGATGTTTTTTTTTTTTTTTTTTTTTTTTTTTATGGTTTTTGGATTTTGGATTTCAAAGAATTTAAATTGAAGAATGATATTATTATTATTATTTTTTTTTTTTTTTTCTTTTGCTCTTTCTAAAGTCAATCCTGAAAATTGATTATTGATACTTAGATACTAAAAATATATATTAATTTCTATATATAATAATAATATATATAAGGAGTAAAAATAGAATATATATAAATATATATATATATATATATTGAAAAATATATATATATATATATATATATATATATGTATAAATATAATACGAATAGAAAAAAGACATCAAAGATATAATAATTATATATATAGGTAATATATAATATATTTAAATATATAATATGGAATATATATGTATATATAAAAATATGGAAAAATAGATATAGAAATAGAGAATGTAAAAAAGAGAGTTTCGAAAATATATTTACCTACCGTTTAATATTATATTAATTATAAACACACGTGTATATAAATATATTTATATATTTATTTATATTACCTATAAGTATATATACCTCGTAATATAATGATAATAAATATAAATATACTCGTGTGAGACATATAATTTGTATAATATATATTTTTCATGTATAAAGATGATATGGCATCACAACCATTATTGGGCAGAAATTGAGAGAGATTAGATAAAAAAGTTTTGCTTATTATAATATAATATAATATATAATATAATAATAATAACGACAATAAGAAGAAGAAGAAGAAGAAGAATAAGTAGGAAGTAGAAGTAGAAAAAGTAGAATTAGAAAAACTATCGATACTTACAAATTGTTTCAAATCGTTTGAACAAAAATCTATAATCAACCTTTTTTTTTTTTTTTTTTTATCAATTTTTTCTTCGATTTCAATAAATTCAATGATTAGAAAATATCGATTTGAAACAATTTCGTTATTTATGAATGGCCGCAGGTTACCTTAATTATTGCTTACCGTATCGTCGTATATATCATCTTTCTCGTTGTTGTTTCGCAGATATTTATTACTGACTGATTATTACCAAGAGATCATATAATTAATTGCAATTGATTTGAATTCTTTTTTTTTTTTTTCTTCTCATTTTTATACAATTTTTTTTAATTACTATTTGCAATTAATAATGTAAAGATCTCGAGATATGTATGCAATTGCCTCCGTATACTATATATATATATATTGATCATGCATGCCGTTTGATTAATCAATCAATTAATCAATCAAATTAATTAATTAATTAATTAATTAATTAATCAATCATCGTAATTGTTATGAGCAATTATTAAAATTGAAAAAAAGAAAAAAAGAAAGAGATTAGAAAAATTTAAAATCCTTTTAGCCATTCATGAAATAACTAGATTACTAATATATATGAATATTTTAATATAATAACTATATATAATAAATATACGTTAGAGAAAAATAGAAGAGATATATAATAAATATAAATCTATCTAACTAGATATAAATATAGATATATATAAATAGAAAAATAGAAAAATAGATATATAATATATATATATATATATATAGATAGTGAAAAAAATGTGGTTTATCTTATACATGTGTGTTAATATTATATTATATGTATAATTTATTTATATGATATAGAATTAATTTAAAGAAAAAAAAAAAAAGTAAAAAAAAAATAAAAAAAAAAACACCCCTATATGTCTTAATATTATTATTATATTATATTTAGTGCGTATAATAATGATAATTATTATTCTATAATATTAAGAGAGAGAGAGAGAGATAGAGATAGAGAGAGAGAGAAAGAGAGAGAAGAAAAGAAGACTAATAATATATAAAAAAAAAAATTGATATATATATATTATGTATATATATCTAGCTACTGTATATATATACTAATAATAATATATTAGTATTATATATGTATATGATTATATATAATATATATATATAATTAATATATTATTTTCTATAAATTAAATATATTGTCTGTTTTTATATACCTGGTTTGAATTATCATCGATTTTTAATTAAACGTCCCATTTTTTTCTCACGAGTTCTGGATCGCCTCAATTATATAATATATTTACAATTAAGGGACACGCGTACAACACATTTTTACACATGCAGCGGCAATTTTTAAAAATAAATTATTTTCATTTTATATGTATGTATATATAATATATTATATAGATATATAGGTATGTATCATTTATCAGTCATTTCTTTTAATATGTATATATGATACTATATATTATATTATATATATATATATATATACACATACAATCCTTAACCGCATACATAAAAATAATTTTTGAACGAAACGAGAAACAACAAAAAAAAAAAAAAAGATAAAAAATATGGTCTGTTTTTTTTTGGTCTTACTTTTTATCAATTTTTAGAGAAAGATGTAAAAAAGAAAAACAAAAAACTCTATTCGTAAATATTTTCTTTAAAATCTAAAGAAAAAAATGAGAAAAATTATTTTATTTTTTTTTTTTTTTGTCAAAAATCGAGGTAACTGATCAAAAGCTGTTAATCATACGATTCCGATTAGTCCCGATATAGCTAGATCCAGCGAGCAACAATGAAAAAGGTGAAAAACCAAGAAAAAGAAAGAAAGAAACAGAAAATAGACAGACTAAAAAAAGCACGTGAAAAGAAGAAAAAAGAAAAAAGCGAAAAGCGTCTCTTCCTCTAAAATATCTGTTCGATATTATATACTATGTGTGGTTTTTTTTTTTTTTTTTTTTTTTTCATTTTTTTTTTTTTTTTTTGGTTTTTTTTTTTTTTTTTTCACTCATGCAAATTGAAGCGGGGATACCTAACTAACGATAATTAAGTATATACTATATGTATAGGGTTTTAGGGGATGATAGCGAAGCGGATAATACGACTCGATGTGATACTGATTATTATATACTGGACGGAGGATATATTGGCTAAAATCTCTAAACAGATCATACGGGATTTTGGTTTTTTTTTTTTTTTTTTTTTTTTTTTCAATAAAATAATTCCTACTTATAAAAATTACACGGAGAAAATTTTATAGTAGAGATTCCCATACTACGTATAGTTGCGGTGGGATATACTTGTAATATGGCGATCGTTCCTATACTGTATACCAAACATCACCACGAATATAGGAATGTCTTTCTTATTTTCATGGAAAATTAAGTAAAAGTATCGGAACCATCGCCATATTACAAGTATATCCCACCGCAACTATACGTAGTATGGGAATCTCTCCTATAAAATTTTCTCCGTGTATAAACCAAAAATGGAACAAAAATTGAGAAAAAAAAAAAATAAATAAATAAATAAAATAAATAAAAAATAAAAAATTATTACTGGGTTGCGAAAATTTGTATATTTATATACATTTATAATATGTATGATATATATACTATATAGCTATGCAGGTAGATGCGGGATACAGCAAAAGCTGGTAATAATAATGAATATAGGAAAAATAAAAGAAATTAATATAAAAAAAAAAAAAAATACAAAAAAAAAAAAAAAATACAAAAAAAAAAATTAAAAGCAAGAAAAAGGAAAATTATAAATTATAATAGACGTACAGTGGGAGATTTTTTTCTAACTCTTCTATACATCGAGGCTATTACAATCTAAGGGATACGTGTGTAGGGGTATAATTAAAGGGCATCGACGCAAGCAACGGTGATTGATGCGGGAATTTCGATAAATAATTTTTTTTTTTTTTTTTTCAATATAAACTAATTTTTCAAAGGGCCGGCACCTCCGATACCTCGTTAATCATAATATTATTATTCACACCGTGAATTTTCTATAGAAAAACCGAAATTTTTAAATTTCTTTTGTATCTCGTTAATTTTTTTTTTTTTTTTTTTTCCATTTTTTCTGCACATTTCCGGCAAATTCGAAACAGTATTGAATTTCTTTTTTTTTTTTTTAATTATTTTTTTTTTTTTTTTTTTTCCACCCCAAAACGATGTTCGAATAATTCGTAAACAAAAATTAAATTTAGAGATAAGTGAAAAAGAGCAGAAAAACATAGAGACAGAGAGACAGGGGTGCGAGAGATGAGAACTAAGGGACGAATATTGTCCTCGAAAACGAAGAAAAAAAAAAAAAAAAAAAAACTAAAATAAAATGATCAGAATACAAGAGATTCTTTTTCTTTTTTTTTTTTTCCTTTTTTGAAAGAGGTGAGGTGGCGACCTCTTTGTGTGAACAACGACTAAGCGGGTGGGTTTTTCTCTAGGTATTTGGGTTCGGGTGGTCATGGGGTTTGGAATATTTTTTTTTTTTTTTTTAATTTTTTTTTTTTTCGATTCGTTTCAATTTCTTTTTGGACAGAAAAAAAAAAAAAAAAAAAAAAAAAACTTGAACACTGCAGCTAGAGGTGTTTGGGGTCGGTATAAAATGGAGAGGGTAGTTTTTGAGATAGTAGTGGGATTTTTTTTTTTCTTTTCTTTTTTGTTTTTTTTTTTTTCAATTTTTGAGGGGGGGGGGGGGGGGGGGTTGGGGGGCTAAGGTCAGGTCAGGGTATACGTATTCGATTATTCAGCCATCAGCGAGAATTCTAAAAAGTGGTGGTGCTTACTGTGCGGAGAGGTGGGGTGGAGTGGGTGATGGGGTTGGGTCATATTTCCTGGGACGGCCGCGGGACAGATGCCGGCGTTTTACGAACTCGGCGTCGTCCACCATCCAGAATGACCCAAAGTCGTCTTCATACCGCACAAAACACTTGTGCAATGATAGATTGGTGCGGATCGCGTTCTGTATACACAGACAAGACCACCAAGAAATAGAGAAAAGAGAGTAAAAGACAAAGTGTTTTCGATTTCAATCTCTAATTTACCTTGACGTCCATTTCTTTTTTTTTTTTTTTTCCAACAAAACAGAAATGGGGGGAAAAAAGAGAAAATGAAAAAAAAAAAAAAAAAAAAAAAAAAAAATTCGTAAAATTTTTTATTTTTTTTTTTGCTTTTGTTTGTCGTCGTCGTTGTTGTCGTTGACGTATTTTGTGTATAAATTTTAATGAGAAAGAAAAGAAACAGGAAAAAAGGGGGGGTTGGGGGGTTGGTAAGGGGGGGGCTGGGGGAAAGAAAAACCTGTGTGGTTTTTTTTTTTTGTTTGTTTTTATCTATATAACGAAAAGCCTCGTTCTACCTGTGACGTAGGCTTGTATATTGTATATTATATGTTTGTTAGATTTTTGGTTTTTTCGTTTTTTCGTTTTCTTTTTTGGTTTTGTTTTGTTTTTTTTTTTTTATTCCGGTTCTCTCCGCGTCTCCCCCTCGATTCTCCATTTCAGCTCTGCAGGTTCACTGCACCATCTAATCATCATCATCATCATCATCATCATCATCTCGTTGTACTCTTCTCTCACGCGCGAGAGAGAGAGAGAGAGAGAGAGATCGAGACAGAGATAGAGAGATAGAGAGAGAGAGAGAGATATATGTATATATATTTAAAAGAGAGGTATATACTAGATATATATATTATAAGATAAGAAAGAGAATTAAGAGAGAGAAATAGAGAGATAATTATATATTATATAATAATATAAAGAAGAGATAGAGATATATATATATTTTTTATATACATATATATATATAATATATATATATATATATGTATATAATATGGTTTTGTTAGTTGCTGCAAAGCCCTTCACATGCTTATATATGTTTAAAGCACACCTCTACCCCACGCCTCACACATGTCACGCACTCTTTAAATTAAATTCAATATATTATACCTATATATACATATAGTATATATTGTATATATATATAATATATAATATATTTATATACACATAATCGCGAGTATATTCATCTATATTATTATTATTGTCACGGTTTCATATACCGTGAGGTTTTGTAGACGCGGAAGGCCAGGGATACCAACCCAAAAAGGGTGCTATTTCATGGGCAGTAAGCTGCAGCAGGAGTTTAGTAACTTATTAAATGTTTCTAATAAAATCACTAGAAGTCTAGAGATAAGTCACTAAATTTCACTAGTGATTTTACTAGAAACATCAAGTAAGTTACTGTTCATGAAATAACACACTTTTTGGGTTGGTATCCCTAGCGTTCCGCGTCCACAGAACCTCACGGTATATATAAATGAATATACCCTGTATATACGTATGCGTGTGTATATTACATGTATATATATATGTATATGTATATATATACTGTTATATACAAGATAAGTGTTTTTTTTTTTATTTTTTTTTATTTTTTTTATTTTGAAACCATTTTTCAATATTATTTTTATAAATTCTTTCATATTTCTCACCTTTTTCAACAACAAAAAAAAAAAAAAAAACAAAAAAAAAACACGTACGAGTATACAAATATATGATATAATACATGAAAATGAAGAATTGTGAAAAAAAAAAAAAAATTAAATTGTGATTTAAAAGACGACACACAACCGAACATAATACATTGATTATTTATGTATAAGTATAATACACACGCCACGCAAGCAACAATTGCACACAGCATATAAGTGATATATATTTCAATTTGAGAAGGAAGAAAAAAAAAAAAAAAAAAAAAATTTAACGCAAAAAGAAAAAAACGCCGTTGTATCATGTTTTTGGGGACAAATTATAATCAAATTTTATTCATGTCTTTTTTTTTTTTTTTTTTTTTTTGTGCTTTTTTTTCTGACAATTTTTAAGGGATGATAAATTTGATTATAAATTATATTGTCCGTAAAAAAACTTGATACTACTAATATATAGATCACTGCGTATTATATTATATGTATGTATTATATATATAGAAAAAAAAAGAGAGAGAGAGAGAGAGAGAGAGAAGAGAGAGAAAAATAGAAAAATAGAACACACACACAGAATTACACAAGCGACGAATAAATTACGATGTAATAAATCTAAAATTTATATATAATTTTTTTTTTATATATTATATATGACTTAATTAATAGCAATATATATATATATATGAATATTATGGTAATAATAATAATAATAATAATAATAATTATAGTAATATGTGTATATATATATATAAAGAGAAAGAGAGAGAGAGAGAGAGAAAAGAGAAGAGAGAGCAAAGATAAAAAAGAGATATAAAAAGAGATATTTATGTATATAATATTATAATAGTATATATAAATATATAAATATATATATATATATGTATGTATATTGAAAAAATATATATACATATATAAATATGGGTGAGATATAATATAATATAATAAAGCTAAGATGATGATAAAAAAAAAAAGCAGCGTAAATAGAATATATAAATATATATTATACATATATATATATATATATATGCATAATATATATATTTTCATAGTATAAAAAAATATTTTATTAACATGCATAATATATATATATATACGTTGGTATAATGTAATAAATTTATATATCAGATAGTATGTCGAAAATAAACGTGTTTTTCATTTTCATTAGTTTTTTGTTCCGTTTTGTTTTTTTTTTTTTTTTCCAAATGAAACACATCAATTTTTTTCCCATTCAAAAACAAGACTCAAAAAAAAAAAAAAAAAAAAAAACTAAGGTTCAGCGAGTATACTCAAAATTGAACTACATACGAATTGTGTGTCTCTTAATTCTCGTGGTTTTCGGCAAAAAATTATCTACCAATTCGCATTATTTCGATTATCAGCTGTAGAAAAACCGAAGGAAGAGAAGAATAAAAAAAAAAAAAAAAAAAAAAAAAAATTGTAAAAATAAACAAATGAACGTTTATTTTCGAGAAGAAGAAGAAGAAAAACTCTAATATTTTATATTCGTATATATATATATGTAATAAATATAGTGTTATGTATATATATGTATATATACATTTATATATTTATATAAATATAAATCTATAAATATACAGGGTGAGTTTTCTTCTGGTATCGCATTAGGGAGGGGGCTTATCATCGCAAAAGCTCCGCCCCTTTGTATTCATACTTGTTAAAATTATCAGTTTCTAACGTATAGCGTGAAAATAAAAATGTGATTTCTTGATACGACGATAATATAATTATAATTAATAGAAAGGGGCGGAGCGTTTGCGATGATAAGAGTCCCTCCCTCATACGATACCGGAAAAAAACTCACCCTGTATATATTTGAAAAATTAAAAAAAATAAAATATATATATATATAGATAAGAGATTCAGAGATTATTAAATGAATATATATATATATATATGTAAATATATATTTGTAATAATTGCAATAATTATTATTTAAATATATATGTATATATATATATATATATATATAAATATATATGAGCGACGCGCGTTGGGGGGACGGGAAGGGGGGGGCGGGGGAACGTACCCAGTCGTGCTGCAAGCGCGCTGCGGACGTCTCTTGTAAAACTCCACTTCGTCCACCGTCCATACAGCCCCTTTCACGTTTTCGACTCGCATGAAACATTTGTGGAGAGACAGGTTGTGTCGCACTGCGTTCTATACAAAATAATACACATACTAAATAAGCAACGCAAAAAACCAACGAAGCGTAACTCAACGATGGGTTTCGTAGATGACGGATAAGGGGGTGATGGGGTTGATGGGGCGAAGGGGGCGAAGGGTGAGGTTGATGATGATGATGATATGAACTGTCGTTATGTTTTAATGTATATGGGGAAGTCCACCAATTATAGGCAAACGATCCGGGGTCAAAATTTCGATTTGTCTGCAATTTTGATATCTCATAGTGTGTATTGAGATGTGAAAATCCACCAAGTTTTAGACCTTTAAATCTTACCGTTCAGGAGAGACGCGCTGATTAGTCTTTCAACTTTGAGCACATTGACTTTTTACATTCGAATTTTTATCCCATCTCTATCGCAAAAAAGAGAATTTCATCAAACGTGTTTTTCGTGTAAAAATGTCTGATCTTTCCGAATATCACATTCATTTCAAGCTAGATTCTCAAAAATGGTGAAAAAAACACGTTTTTTCGAAAAAAAAAACGTGTTTTTTCAACGTTCACCAAACTTTTTTTTAAATTTGATATTTTTATCTGAAAGCTTGCAGTTTTTCATTAAAGAAACTGATTTTTATTTTGGGTGCTCGAAATGGGATCAGGCGGAAGTTACATTTATGTTCATTAAATTAGGTGTCAAATTTTTTTTTTTTCTTTTTTTTCAGCGATGTATATTCATTTTATTCACATTTGTGGAAGTGCTATATTTTTTACATACTACAAAATAAAGATTCTTCGCTGATTAAAGAAAAAAAAATATTTTATACGTAATTTAATAAACAAAAATGCAACTCCCGCCTGATCCCATTTCGAGCACCCAAAATAAAAATCAGTTTCTTCAGCGAAAAACTGCAAGCTTTCAGATAAAAATATCAAATTTAAAAAAAAATTTAGGGAACGTTGAAAAAACACGTTTTTTTTTTTCGAAAAAACGTGTTTTTGTCACCATTTTTGAGAATCTAGCTTAAAATAAATGTGATATTCGGAAAGATCAGACAATTTTACACGAAAAACACGTTTGATCAAATTCTCTTTTTTGCGATAGAGATGGGATAAAAATTCGAATGTAAAAGTCAATGTGCTCAAAGTTGAAAGACTAATTAGCGCGTCTCTCCTGAACGGTAAGGCTTAGAGGTCTAAAACTTGGTGGATTTTTACATCTCAATACACACTATGAGATATCAAAATTGCAGACAAATCGAAATTTTGACCCCGGATCGTTTGCCTATAATTGGTGGACTTCCCCATATATATAATAATACATGATCTTTCAACGATGAGAAATAAAAAGATAAGATATAAAGATACTAAATGAAAAAAAAAAAAAAAAAAAAAAAAATTTTTTTCAAATTTGATGTTTTGAAAAAAAAAAACAAAATTACAATTTTTTTTCTTGAATTTCAAACCATATTTTTACGTATGTAATATATATATAATATGAAATATTCCAGGAAAACGCGAGGGGAGTGAGGGGGTCGGTGGAAGAGAAGGGGGAGGCGGGGGTATTCGACCCTGACCCCTACCGATTTTAGTTATGATTTTTTGTGTAATTGTCCCTGCAGAAAAAAAAAAAAAAAAAAAAGAAACAGACACCGAATTTTGTTTTTCAAATTTTTTTAATCACCCAACATTTTTTTTTTGTTTCTTTTTATTCGTGAGTTTTGAAAAACTCATCATTTTGACCCCAAGTTTGTAAAAAAATGTTGTTAATAAATTCACGAAAATCTTGTGTTCTATCTTGTATTTCGAGTTTCCCTGGAATACCTCAAAAAATATATATATATATATATATATATTATACCATTACTTTATAAAGCTCGAATAATATTAATTTTGTTAAGTTACATGTAATTATGTATATTTATGTGCATGTATGTATGTATGTATATGGGAAAATGATAATTTGGAATCAATAATAATTTACGATAATAATAATAATATTAATAATAATAATAATAATAATAATAATAACAATAATAATAATGAAAAATTAAATGATTAATTAATTAAATTTCAAACGAGTACTGCGGCGTTATAATCAATCGTAATAAAAATAATTTATAATATTATACACAGTGTGTACATTGATTAACTTCACATTAGAAGAAAAAAAAAAAAGAAACGTAAATGATCCTCATGTTTTTTTTATTTTATGGAAGAGAATATGTGTGTGTATATATTAGGGTGGTCCTTCCCTTACGGAAAAAACCCTTCAAGTTTGAGGGTGAACCTTCAATTCTGGGGGTGAAACCCTGAAATTTCAGGGTTCAACCTCCAATATTCAGGGTAATACCTTCAATTCCTATGGATGAACCATCAATTGAAGGGTCAACCGTGAAAAGTTGGTAAATCAACCCTGAAAATTGAGGGAAAACCCCCAAGAATTGTGGAATATCCCTCAAACATTAAGGGACAACCTCCAACAATTGAAGGATAACCCTGAATAGTTGGGGGTCAATACTGAAAATTGAGGGAAAACCCCCAAGAATTGAGGAATATCCCTCAAACATTGAGTGACAACCTCCAACAATTGAGGGATAACCCTAAAACGTTCTGGGACAACTCTGAAAATTTAGGAATGACCCTGAATAGTTAGGGGTCAACCCTGATGAGTGGCGGGTCACTTCAAAAGTCACTTCAAAAAGTCACCTCAAAAACCCTGAAGTTGAAGGGACCCCCATTTGCGGGTTGTTCCTCAAGTTGAAGGTAACCCTCAATTCAGGGTTAACCCCCAAGTTGGGGGTACGAAATCACCCTGAAAGTTGAGGGCTCAGTTGAGGTGATATTTTGAGGGTTTTTTTTCCGTAAGGGTTATTTAGGGCTCGAACAAATTTTTTAACAGGCGCCCCCCCGCCCCCAAATCGGCTCCTAATAATTCGAAAACAATTCGCGAATTTTTTCAAATTTTTATCTCAACTTTAACCCCTGCCACGAAGAGGGTGGATTTCCCTATTCAAAATTCACCTGTTTTGGCTAAATTCTTAGTATATTTATAATATTTTATTGCAAAAGTAATAATTTTGAAAATAATCTGTAACTGCGAAATTTTGGTGAGCATTAGTGCTACTATCTGGCACTATAATAAGAAATTCGTCCCAGTCCCAAATAAGTACAATCCTAATATTTATACCACTTTGATTTTATTTCACATTCGATATTATACTCGAGACGACCGTCTTTTTTTTTTTTCTTCCCTTTTTATCTCAACATAAGTCAAATTTTTTTTTTTTTCTTGTTTATTCCACTCGTTGCTTTCGATTCTCGACTATTTTTTGATTGTCAATATTTTGTTAATTTTTTTTCCGATTTTCAACTTTTCTAGATTTTCAACATATCATTCAAAAACGTTTTACACTCATTTTGACCCTCGTCATTTCACCTTCATATATATTTTCACGATTGAAAAAAAAAAAAAAAAAAACCTTTTCAACATTTTCTTGTGGGTAAGTCGAAAATTCTAATAAATGATTCAAAAAATCTCATCGACTTAAAATATTTCTTCAAAACTGTATTAATTCAACTTCTCTAATATCTTCGACTTTCGATACTTCTCAAGTTCGTCTTCAATGTTAGTGAAAAGAAGAATTGAAGAAGAACAAAAAAAAAGAAAAAAATTTAATCGTGATAATCAAAATTCCGGGAACAGCTGTTGACAAATATTTTTGGAGTACGAGAAAAAAAAAAAAAAAACAGAAAAAATTTATTCGTTATTCAAAAATCGCGTGTAAAAAAATTGGCTTAAGGTGTGTAAGTGTGTAATGGACGTGTTACCTATCTTCGATCGTTCGTTTTAATTGTTCATAAATGAAAAATGAAAACAAAAAAGGAAAATGATGAAAAAAAAAACAAAAAAAAAAAACACCAAAACCAAAAATGTGAAATTGATGAATGAACACCCTGCAGCATAAATAAATTCATATAGGTATGTATTTTTGACGCATACATAAATATGTATATATATTATATATATAAATATATATATATGTATATATGCACAGCTAAATAATTCTAGGCAGCTAGGGGCTAAACGACACACATTCATGCCACGCCGTAATAAATAGCGTCTTCAACAATAATGATGGGGGGAGAACAAAAAAAAAAAAATTGACAAAAAATTGAAAAAAAAAAAAAAAATTGAAAAAAAAAAAAAAAGAATTAAAAAAATCAAAAATTTCGGGAAACTAATTCCCCAATCAATCTCTGCGCAGCAGCAGAGACGAAGGTTTCGTTTAATTCTCAGCTCTCGCACGTCCAGCCGAATCTCGTATATAGAAGATCAGCATCCGCGTCTCTCCCACGTTCGTTCTTCTTTCTTCTTCATACATATCTCTTCGTTTCCTAATACCTAAATTTGTTTATTTGGTTTCATTTTTTTTTTTTTTTTTTTCGTTTTTTTTTGTTGTTTTTTTCTTTGTTTGGTTGTATTTTTTTTTTTTAGTTTTTTTTTTGTCATTTTTTCGTTTTTTTTTTTTTTTTCTATCTCTGTTTTTTCAACATAGAACCATGCGAGGCAAAAGCTTTTTGCAAACGTTTACGTTTATTACACACACACACACGCATACACTCGGCGCATACATTTATCCTTCGTCACTACGCATTTTTTAATAATAAATTATTTTTTTTCTCTCACTCGCACGCTAAAATACATACATTTATTATATTATCGATTAAATACGTCAATTTTTATTCCTAGCAAAGAGGGGGATGTTTTTTTTTTTTTTTTTTTTTTGCTTCAAATTTTTTTGCATCTTTTTAAATTCTTATTTTTCGAAAAATCGTTCAAATCTGTATTTTTTTTTTTTTTTTTTTTTGTTTTTCTCTCAGTCCCTTTATTTTTTTTTTTTTTTTTTTTTTTACCTTTTCACAATCAGTTGTTATCCGGATTTTAATTCGATCGCTACCACAGTAGCGATAGTCGAGCTTGGAATAAAAGAAAAAAAAATTGACGTTCTTAATTCACGCACATCCGATATTGCCCCCCACAAAAAAAAAAAAAAAAAAAAAAAAATGTGAAAACAAAAAGGAAAAAAAAAAAAAAAAAAAAAAAGATACTATGAAATAAAAAATAAAAACAATTAATAGAAACAATTATTATAGTATATGTATAACTATACCGTGCGATTATGTGGAAATTACAGGCTCCAAGCGCGCGAACTTTGAATTATTCGAATATCATTGACCGGTAGAATCGCGCCATAGCAACTCTATACCAAATTTTCAGTAATATCCCTAGTTCTGTCGTCTGCTATATTCACAACAAACATAACCTATTCCTGCAACGATCTGCCGCCATTTATATTTGACAAGAATCGTAAACAAATAGCAGACGGACTCTAGGGATATTCGTGCCGAGTCAGAAATTGGCATCCCTATCCTAATATTCGAATAAATCAGCGCCTGCGCACTTGGAACTTGTAATTTCCACATAATCGCGCGGTATAATATAATAGGGAATATTACTGCAAGTCAATATATGTATATAATTTCTCCCTGGAAAGGATATACTATATATAGTACCTACAGTATTTTAATTTTTAACGACGATTTGGAGAAAAACTTTTTTCGTTTTCCTGTTTTTTTTTTTTGTTGTTATTATTATTATTATTATTATTATTATTATTATTGTTGTTGTTATTATTATTATTATTATTATTATTATTATTTTCTTTTAAACTATTTTTCAACTGAAAGAATCTTTTTAGCCGCTATTATATATCTATGTATATTAATCTCATCGTTTTTCAGAAAAACTTTTCTATTCATTTTTCGTTTTTTTTTTTTTTTTGGTTTTTTTTTTTTTTTTTTGTTTGTTCTCCCGGATTTGCCAACGTATAAACGTAAAGGTGCGAAAATTTCTGCAAATAGTGGCAAAGCAGAATTGACAGAAAATAAAACAAAAAAAAAAAATACAAATGTAATTTTCAGAATATACAAAAATATATTTCAGATTTTTGACAATCAGGCTGAGTCGATTTTCGGATAACGATCGAATGATCTATATATATATATATAACAGCGGTTAAAAGTAATTATTCTATAGTCGAATAATATTATCAGTCAAGGATATTAAAAGCTATGATTATTAATGAAAATTATTATATTCTGTAAATAATCGGATGAGAATTTTTTTTTTTTTTTTTTCAATTCTTTTTTTTTTTTTTTCATATATATATATATATAGTTAATAAAGATATACTATAATATATATATAAGATAATATGGTGGCGATGCTGTGAATGTTATCTGATTGAATTTTCAGTTTCAAATCTTACGAAATGTGGTGGCAGTAGTTTTTTTTTTTTTTTTTGTTGTTTTTGGTTTTTGTTTTTTGTTTGTTTATGTTAGTTTTTTTTTTTTTTTTTTTTTTTGTTGGTTGTTTGTTTTTGTTTGTTTGTTTGTTTGTGTGTTTGTATGTTTGTTTGTTCTAAGTTTTTGACTAAAATATACCTTCCACGTTGCCGCGTTGCGCCTGAAGTAGCAGAACGTATTTTGAAACCAGTTGTAGATTTCGTTCAGTGTTAGCTGCTTGTCGGGTGACTCGATTATGGACTGTAACAAATGAAAAAAAACGCAAAAAAAATAAAAGTCAAAATCAAAATCAAAAAATAAATCAGAGAAATAAAAGAAAAAAAAAAAAAAAAAAAAAAAAAAATTGTAAAATAAATAAAGAAATAAAATAGAAAACAGAAAAATGTCAGTGAAATGGTAAATTTATTTTTAATACAATTATATAATAATAATTATTAGTATTATAATTATATATGAAAAAAAAAAAATAATAATTTAACTTGCCTGGCGAATTAGAGAGGCGTAAGTGAACGGTGGTCTGACGTCTGCATTTTTGTAAAACTCTCTGTTACGCTGAATTTCTGAAATCAATATTAACAAGTTATAAATAAATCGATAATATGAAAAAAAAAACAAAAAAAAAAAAAACATAAACTCGTCGAAAGGAAATAAATAAAGTAAAAAAAGTCTATAAAATAAATATAAATTATTTAAAAATTGTCTGAATATCCTGTGCCGAGGATGAAACCAAAAAAAAAAAAAAAGAAAAGAGTAAGAAGTGATCAGAATTTCATGCATGCAGGAAGAGAAAATAGACAAAAAGACATAAAAATTATAAATTTTCTGGGTTCAAAAATGTTTGGAAATTTTATTTCATTTAATTTTTTATTTTTTTTCGCCATCTCTTAACTAACTAAGGAAAAGCTTGTTCAATTTTTCGCACAAGAATTATATATTGCAGGGATTGAGTGACTTTTTTCTTTCTTTTTTTTTTTTTTATATAAAATGAAAGGGCGGTTTTTGAGTTAATTTTTTCAGTCTAGTTAGCTGGTTATCCTTTTTCAAAAAAAAAAAAAAGAAGAAAAAGCTCCGGGAAGGAAGATTGTGGGTTGACAGTACCTTGTTGAACGTCTAGGCCAGCACGCTCCAGCATGTAGGGCAGCCCTACACGATGGGGAGGGCAGGCAGCACAAGAAGTAAAGAAATAAGAGAACCATTGATGAACAGTGACCAAAAGACATGTACCACACTTTTATGAAGCATTAAGACCAGCCCCCAGGCAATCATAGTCAGTAGTTATTATTAGGATTGTTTAATTATCGCCATACTGGAAGCCACAATGATTTAAAGTGGACAACACGAGACCAAAATTTCATCAAGAGGTATTTGGGACTCAGTATACGTCCTTTGCACTAAATGATGGAGTCAAAGATCGAGAGACTGTCCATCAGAAGAAAAATTTACGTTCTAGTCCAAAAGATTCAAAGATGGACTAAAGGGTGCAAGAGACCATCTCATACCACACGCAAAATCGTCTTGAAGAGACTGTCCAGAGTTCTGCTCATTCCAGAATACGTTTTTTTGGACTGAAAGATGGTCTAGAAGATATAAGATTGTCCTATGCATCCTTTCAGTTCAAAAAATTCAAAGATGAACTGAAGGGTGCAATAGACCATCTCGTATCACATGCAAAATCGTCTTGAAGAGACTGTCCAGAGTTCTGCTCATTCAAAAATACATTTTTTTGGACTGAGAGATGGTCTAGAAGATATAAGATTGTCCTATGCATCCTTTCAGTTAAAAAAATTCAAAGATGAACTGAAGGGTGCAATAGACCATCTCGTATCACATGCAAAATCGTCTTGAAGAGACTGTCCAGAGTTCTCCTCATTCAAAAATACATTTTTTTGGACTGAGAGATGGTCTAGAAGATATAAGATTGTCATATGCATCTTTTCAGTCCAAAAGATTCAAAGATGAACTGAAGGGTGCAAGCGACCATCTCGTGCCACACGCAAAATCGTCTTGAAGAGACTGTCCAGAGTTCTGCTTATTCCAAAATACGTTTTTTTGGCCTGAAAGATGGTCTCAAAGACCTAGGACTGTCCTGTGCAGCCTTTCAGTCCAAAAATTTTCTTTTAAATACGATCTGTAATCTAAACGTCAATTTTTTGTGAATAGTCTTCATGATCTATTGACTTCAGTGCATGGATCTCTAGTGGAGTCACCCTGATGAAACACGGATATACTGTGATATGAAAATACCTATGTGTTAACTGATGAGTGAAAAAGAGGTGACGAAGATGACGTTACAGTAGAATACAGTCAATGTTAGTGTGTCGAGATGAATGGGAACACAAATGGTTAATTTTATGATTGATCTCACCACCGGCCAATGATAGTGCAGACTTGTCGCTGATCCTCCTACGTATTGGCCCAGCCATCGAGGGCATACTCGGCATGCTTGGAATACTTCCCGGCATGTTTGGCATCGGTGGCATACCTGGCATTGTTGACATGTTTGGTAGAGGTGGCATGGAGTTCGGCCCACCTGTTGGTGGGAGTTGACCACCAGCCGGTGATCTCACTGCTGATACTAGCGCCGACATAGAGACCGGAGAGACTTGGGAAACGCCGAAGTTAGGTGGTGGCTGGTTCATCAGAGCCGAGGATAAGTTCAATTTAGGTAAACTTGAACCAGTCTGAAAAGAAGAAAAGCATTGGAGACAATCAGAGGAAGAAATCGACTCCGAACCTGAATTTCACCATCCAAAAAAAAAAAAAGGGAAATTAGTTTCGAAAAGTGCGGTGAAAACATGACGTCTTGTATTCTGCTGGAGTTAATATTCTGAGAGATACTTTGGGGGGAGAGGAACTCTGAGTATTTTGCTGTATTTAAATTTGAAGAGATGATTCAATAATCTGGATCAAAGTATCGTGGAGGGATTATAATCAAGGTCTTTGCTGTCGGTGTATGTAATTGGATTTGGATTTGGATTTGGATTGTCTAAGTCGATAAGTCAAGTAAATTAGCACCAGTGGGAGTGGTATAAATATCGCGAAGAATTATTTACCGGAAACGATGAAGATCACAAGAAAAAAACAAAAAAAAAAAAAAAAGGAATGGAAAATTCTAAGAGCTTTTAGCTTTTATCACTGCAGCTGTGTAGCACTGCACCGTACCAGGATTACGTATTTAAGATCTTCAGTATTTCGCTTCTGCAAGACGGATTTTAGGGGAGATATTAAGAGCTAAACCGATATTGATATTCCAGGACTGGCCAACTTGTTAGGGGTTTTAATTAAGGTGATATAAATCTGGCCCGATATGAATTATTAATATCAACTTCATGCATAAATTAGCCAGATTCTAACGGCCAAGACTGAGAAAGTCTACAACCAACGAACGTTGTTGTTCTGGGATGGCCAAAAGTTGAACTTCCGAATATTTAAAATCCCGAATCGCAGTTTTTTGAAATTGCATTTCAAAAAGGCCAAAACCTCCGTAACTTCAAATTCACGCATGTGTTCATTCAGTGTTCAATCGTATCTCGTTCCAAAAAAGTTCCAAAACCCTGTCAATCATTCATGACATCATGCACGGAGAAAAATGTGCTGTTGAATTTACTATGTACTTAGTTGTATATGTGACAACTACTTTTTGCAGTAGAAATGACAAGAATTGTGGTAACATTTACCTCTGCTGCAATGTACCAAATACTAGAATTGTGGTAATTTCTACTGCAAAAAGTAGTTGTCACATATACAACTAAGCACATAGTAAATTCAACAGCACATTTTTCTCCGTGTGCTTCCTTTTTCAGAAATGGACCGAAATTTTCGGAATTTCGTTAAAATTTGGAACGGGATGTAAGGTAAGCGTCCCAATGACCGGACATGCATACGAAATTGTATTTCTGCAGTCTCTCTTGCATACACCTTCTGTTCGGTGATTGCGACGTTTACCTTATTATCTTCAGCTCCATTTCACCAGTTTCTAACAATCTATCTAACAATTCGAAATGAAAAAAGAACCCAAAAATCATTTATATGCATGTGACCACTTACCGATGATTCTGATGACTTGGGAGGTTCAGGTGATGCCATCTGTTTGGCAACGTGTAAATGGTGCATCATGGCCGCCAATCTGTCCCGTTCTTTTTGCAATTGTATTTCTAGCTGGGAAACAACTTGCATTTGCACTCTAGCTTGAGCTGTCGATCTGTCGTCTAATGTGTGCTCAGTGTTTAGGTGCCTGTAAAAAATATATATGGGATAACGATTACGATTACGATTACGATTACGATTACGAAAACTAAAAATTAATATGAAAAAAGCGATAAGGAAGTAAATGAGAGGAAATTTAAGGTAAAAGGTATAAAAGATAAAATGTTTGAAAAAAAAAAAAAAAAAATAGGAACCGATTAAGAAATAAAGAGTTCTTCTTGATGACAGTAACGGCGTTTTAAAAGGTGGATGCGGTTAGATTATATTGTAGGAAGAAGGAGGAAGCGGTTCTCGAATCTGTTGAATATTAATGAATATAAGAATAGCGAGGTACGTAATTAGCGTTTCTTTTTGTCCTTAAGTAATGCGGGCTTGTTCGAAAGCTTGTTTTAAGAAGATACCGAACATCGATGAAACAACCTAAAGCTTGCAATTTTTTTTTTTTTTTTTTTCTCTCTCTCTTTCCTTTTTTCTTTCTAATTTCTTTCGCGTTTCGTGATACCGAAATTCTCCATGTTACCGAGCTCTGATCTCTTTCAAAGTGAATTTCTATTTTCATTTTTGTGTGTGTGTGTGTTCTGATATATTTTAAGAATTCTGTTTTAAGAATTCTGAATAACCGTATATGGCATATTTAATAAACTTACTTAAGGAATGCTTGATAATCTTCACAGATTACTTCACAGCCTGGCCATTTACAGACCCCATGTCCATAGAGCGGATGGGCTTTGTCACTGCATGATGTGTCTAATGGTTTTTCTTCGATAGAAGATGTACCGTTCATTTCCGAACGACGATTTCCAGATACGATTGAATTTAACAGTCCTACGACACACACGTACAGAAACACACCAATAAAAATTTGTGAAAATTCATTTTCTATTTACTATTTATTTATAACTTTTGATCAAATTTCTTCACGGCAAAGTCGCAATATTTCGACTTACCGTTAAGGCCTGAACCGGATTTGTGAGGGTTTGAATTCTGGTGAACCTCCGATCCGTCGGACGGTTCATTTTTCCAAACTGGCATACCGTCACCGGGCTGTAGACCTGAATTTTCAAATTCTCTCATTCACCTCGAGGTAAAGCTTAAGCGAAAGGCAATCTTTTCAACATGTGCACAGATATAATTCAAATATTCAGAAAAAGACTCTTTATTTATATTTTTTTTCAAAACTAGGTAATTTTCATCACCTTCAAAAATCCCGTTTACCTAATTATCAAAAATATAGTTTCTATGAGTCGAAATAAAAATTGAAAGACGTCCAATAATATATATATATATATTTTTTTTTCTAGTCAGATCAAATGCGAGACATTGCCAATTTTTCGGATCCATCATTCGGATATGAATTTCTGATTCAAATCCTGGATTATTTCATCTGCATAATTTCGGATATGTAAATAATTCGTTATCTTCTAACTTGATTCGAAAAACAGTTTTCATACTCAAATAAGAAATCAATTTTTTACTTTTTTTTTTTTTTTTTTCTTCTTTCTTTTTCCTTTTTTCTCTTTTCATTTCCTATTTTCGAACAATTATTTATAAATATAACACTGTGAACACGTTGAAAATAATAACATTTGTCCAAAGTATAATTCATATTATGTACTATAATATGTAATATATGTATATTATATAAATATATATATTGCATACTATATATACAAATATTTATACGTATACAAAATATAAATTTGGAAGAGATCATCTTTATTGAACATTATTTATATTATCACGTGTGAATCAAACCTGCGCAGAATAATAATCTCAAGGTTTTAGTTGATGAGGAGGCGGCTTTCAGGGTCGAATTATTATTTTTATTATTGTTATTACTTTTTTTTTTTTTTTCTTTCTTTTCTCTTTCTCTTTCTCTTTTCTTTTCGTTTCTGATTTTTCTTTTTTTTCTTTCATTTTTTTTTTTTTTCTTCTGATTTTGGATTTTAAAATACCGGAATTTATTTCATTTACAAACGGATTTGGAAGAATATTTTTTTTTTTGTTTCTTTCGGGCATGGGCAAGTTTGTTTCACACGTGAATTATTTTACGTATTGAGAAACGAAGAGAAAGAAAAAAAAAAAAAAAAAGAAATGAAAAAAAAAAAAATTTCTGTCGAATTGATGATATAAATCATTGATTATTATCATTTTAATTATTATAATTATGATTATTATTATTATTATTATTATTATTATTATTATGATTATTATTCGTGTACTCTTTAGGCGCACCGATATAATAATAATTATCACGCGAATTTGTTAAACGCGATATGAATGAAATACGCTCGAAATTAAAAACAAAAAAATGTACAAAAAAAAAAAAAAAAAAGAAAAGAAAATTTAAAAAAAAAAACAAGATAATTGCAATTGCAATCAAAATATCATAAGAAACAATGTGTAGAAAAATCAATCGGAAGATCCAGAAAAAAAAAAAAAAAAAAAAAAAAAACAGAATCAAAGAAATCAGAAGGAAAAACGAAAAATATAAAAAAAAAAAAAATAAAAAAAAATATAAAAAAAAAAAAAAAAAAAAAAAAAAATGGCAAGCTTTGCAACTTTTTCAGCTGATGAGAACAATTTATTGCTCTTAAATACGCGAACAATTTTTGTATTGGCTATCGATAATCATTATTATCATTATCATTATTATTATTATTACATATATTTCTGAAGTGAAAAATTTTGCCCATCGGGTTGAGGGATGTGATAATATAGAATTAAATAAGGTACGGATTTGATAATGTGTTTGGTTTTTTTTTTTTTTTTTTTTTTCTTTTCTATTATTGAGGTAAGGTATCGTGTGTGTGCGATGGGTCAGGGGGGGGGGGGGGGGGGGGGGGGGGGGGGGGAAGTCAGGATCGTCATCGAAATGTAAATATTTTTTTGATAAACAATCGTTTTGTGCTTTTTTTTTTTATTTTTGTTCGTTTTGATTGAAATTTTTTGTCGTTTTTTTTTTTTTTTTTTTTTGTTTCTTTTTTTCTCTATGTTCAGGGAAGCCTCCAACACCAACCTACCTTCGAGACGTGACTGCGCATTGTTCTTCACATGAGATCATCTTCTGTAGTTTACTCTTAGTACGCCTTACTATAAGCAAAAATTGTTTTTCGTTTTTGTCACGTTACTGTACATAGTACTCTGCTGTTCTTGTACTGTTTCTGCTACTGTTAATTGTTGTTAACTGTTAACTGTTAACTGTTACTGTTACTGCTGCAGTTGTCTCGATATTATATTTATAAAATATTTAAAAAAAAAAAACAATAAAAAAAAAAAAAAAAAAAAACATTCACTCCATACAAGGACGACCTCGATTCCATAATTTATACATGTTCATATAATATGTCCATATAGTATATAAAATTACATATGACCAATGAACATATTTATACAACAATATATTGTATAAAAAATTTGATAAACAAACGCCTCGATATGTCCATATAGGACCATATTTCGAAAACTAATTATTATTGCAGTACTCTAAATCTCGACACCCCCTTACGGAAAAAAAAAAAAAACCCTCAAAATATCACCCTCAACTGAGCCCTCAACTTTCAGGGTGATTTCGTACCCTCAACTTGGGGGTTAACCCTGAATTGAGGGGTAGCTTCAACTTGAGGAACAACCGTCAAATGGGGGTCCCTTCAACTTCAGGGTTTTTGACGTGACTTTTTGAAGTGACTTTTGAAGTAACCCGCCACTCATCAGGGTTGACCCCTATCTATTCAGGGTCATTCCTAAATTTTCAGAGTTGTCTCAGAACGTTTCAGGGTTATCCCTCAACTGTTGGAGGTTGTCGCTCAATGTTTCAGGGATATTCCTCAATTCTTGGGGGTTTTCCCTCAATTTTCAGTATTGACCCCCAACTATTCAGGGTTATCCTTCAATTGTTGGAAGTTGTCCTTTAATGTTTGAGGGATATTCCACAATTCTTGAGGGTCTTCCCTCAATTTTCAGGGTTGATCCACCAACTTTTCACGGTTGACCCTTCAATTGATGGTTCATCCATAGGAATTGAAGGTATTACCTTGAATATTGGAGGTTGAACCCTGAAATTTCAGGGTTTCACACCCAGAATTAAGGGTGAAACCTTGAAAATTGGAGGTTCACCCTCAAACTTGAAGGGTTTTTTTCCGTAAGGGCCGCATCGTGTCGAATTGCATAAAAACGTAAAATTGTCTCCAAAGTGAAGAAATAGTACTTTTCGATATACTGGTGCGAAAATGTATTGATTCTCGTACGAGTGTGAAGTTTTTCGCTCGAGCTAAGCGAGGCTGACAATCACACTCGTTCGAGAATCGACACTTTCGGACGTGTGTCGAAATTTATTTTTTAACACAACGCGCGTCAAGTTGAATTTTATGCACAAAATCGAACTTTGCGCACGCCGTGTGGAAAACAAAATTTTCTTTTCTTTTCTTTTCTTTTCCTCTGCACACGTTGACGATTTGTATTAATATTAATAAAGCAATGTATAATACAGGTATACACATATATATGTATTATGTATATCAGGTGAGTGAAAAATTTGACTTACCCGATGAATGGTTATGACTTTGTAGCCCAAGACCTTGTTGGAGTAAATACTGTCTTTGTGTTATCTGCAATTGTTGTATAAGCTGTTGTTGTTGTAATGCCAATTGTTGGAGGGGTGCTGATGCCTTTTTTTTGTCAGCCGTTTGAAGTAGGTGGGTTTGTTGTATCAAGTTTAATTGCAACTGTTCTTGAAGCTGTTGCATAGCTTGTTCCAACTGTTTTCTACCCAATTCCGCAAGCTGTTGTTGATGCTTGAACATAAAATTTTGAAATAAAAACTTATGAAAATCAGAAAGCGGAAAAAAACGGCGTAGAGCATAAGTAAAAGTATAGGAAAAGGGGTGGCGCGGAGAATTAGATAGAAACGAAATGGGGCGAAGGCTTTTCTTCTCGCTCCTTCTTGCTCTCCGCGTCGCTTGACAAATAATTAAAAATCAGATCAATAGTGTAACACTCGCCCCTCGGATCGTGGAGTTTCGAAGAGGGTTTTCATTCACGGACAATGCAATGCAGTATGGAAATGAGGATGAAAGAAGAGAAGAATAATCTATGCGTCTAGTATTCGCCCGGTCATTTGCGACATTATTCTTCATTCGAATATTTTATGTTCCTACAGCGTTATAATCATACTATCTGTGCTTTTCATTTCAGAAGATCATCGGAAAAGTCTAGCTTGGTATACTGCAGTTTGAAATATTCATCTACGTTCAGTCGTCTGTGAGATAGAGGTAATTTAAAAAGCCGAGTTAACGCCGGCATTTAGGCAGCCAACTACACAGCGGCGAGCACTGGGCTGTCTGGTTTCAGGCGCACAGCACCGCCGAATGATTCCAATAACGCTTTTCCGGTTTAAGGATGTTCTGGAGGTACAATCGGCATCAAAACAATAAGACAGACAAAAACCGAATTTGCTAATTTTGGATGATATTGATGCGAAAAATGATTGAATAATATCGAGGAGCGGATATTCCCACAACCTCAGAAAATGAAAAAACTCTCAATTTAGTGACAGAATTTCGAAAATACCAACAATCATGAAAAGTTGTGAAAACATTTTACAAGCATGTGCTGAAAATGGTGAAAATTGTTCATTTTTGATCCGATTTTAAAATTTCAGGGTTTGTTATACTCAGTGATAAAATCTCTACGAACTCACTGAAAAAAGTTTCGCATAAAACACTCATATATGAGTAAGAATTCAGTTGTTCACAATCCGAATGCATTCTGAGATTCATATGATACATATACTGTTACATTTTTTACTTGAATATGAGTGTTTTATGCAAAACTTTTTTCAGTGAGTTCGTAGAGATTTTATAACTGAGTATAACAAGCCCTGAAATTTTGAAATCGGATCAAAAATGAACAATTTTCACCATTTTCAGCACATATTTGTAAAATGTTTTCACAACTTTTCATGATTGTTGGTATTTTCGAAATTCTGTCACTAAATTGAGAGTTTTTTCATTTTCTGAGGTTGTGGGAATATCCGCTCCTCGATATTATTCAATCATTTTTCGCATTAATATCATTCAAAATTAGCAAATTCGGTTTTTGTCTGTCTTATTGTTTTGATGCCGATTGTACCTCCAGAACATTGACTAACTCTTCAGTAGCTATCGTCGTCCCTCAGTGCCGTAGCCTAGTGATTTTTGACTTGGAACAGTGTCATGGCTCGTTTCAGCGGTCAAGTACGCCTAAAACCAGACAACCCACTGTCCGCTTCTGTGTAGTTGGCTGCCTAAACGCAGGCGGTTTTTTTCTTTTTTTCTTCGAAATTGCTTGTATCTCACAAACGCTGCAACATAGATGAGTATTTCGAACGACAGGGTAGCAAGCTAGACCCATATCTGATCATCCCTAAGAATTAAAGCACCTAGTTCACGGGCCACCCTGTATATTATTTCTTGTTTACGATTTCGGTAATATGATGAATGCGCGCTCCGTTTACGACGAAGAAAATATGATGACAATAAAAAAATAAAAAAAAATGAGTAAAATATTAAGAAAAAGTAAAGTTTTCGTTAAATATCCTCCTTGTCGCGGCGTTATATTATATAGCCTTGTGAACGTAAGAAAATAAGGAAAGAAAAGGTAAAATAAAAAAAAAATAAATAAAAAAAATAAGAAAATAAAAAGTAAGGGTGAGTTCTGGTCTCCAGGCAATTAACTATTGCCATCAGCCACTCTCTCTCTCTCTCTCTCTCTCTCTCTCTCTTTCTCTCTCTTTCTATATCTATCTCTGTCCTCTGTTGTTTGTCTTTGGTGTTCACCGTCACGAATGCCTGCAGCTCGCGTCGGGTAGCGTCGCGACGGTGCTTTCTTCTACGCGATGATATACCCAACCCCCAACCCCCAAACCAACACCCTCACCCTAAAACCCTCTCTTCGCCAAACTTATAACAGCAATTTTTTATTTATCAGTGTATTTTTCCATCCCCCCCCCCCTTGTAAGATAAATGCCTGTTTTGCAAAGCTACCTCTTTAAAACAGATTCCTATACTCAACCCACCCCTGTTATCACATTATCATTACTACCCTCTCTCTCCTTCTCTGTTTTATTCTGTTAATTCGTTGTAATCGCTTGTTTTTTCATATCTTTTTTTTTTGTGCTCTTCTAAATTTCGTAAAAATTTTTTGAAAATCAAAAATTATATTTTTAGGGGATGAACGAAAATTCAACAAATTATTCACTAAAGAATTAGAATTAACGTAATAACTATAATGTTTAAAATTTATTCTTATTCATAAAATAATCTATTAGATCGGTATATATGAAAACCGTCGAAATATCTAAGGGCTGCAAGCAGGGGGTGTATATAAAGCCTTAAACAAATATTCAAAGCTTCTAGAAAATATAACAGATCTCGCGGTATTGCGTAATGCGTTGGTGCCAACTTTGATGAGGTTCGGGGTTTGGGGGGGCAGGCAGGGGGCAGGGGGTTAAAGCTTTCGGCCTTTCGTCTTTCTCTCTATATACTATATGTACATGTATATATACCTATTTATATAACATTATATACCGAAAATGGTATATATTATATAGATAGATGTAGGGATATGTATAAGGTACGTTTGCTTGGGATGCAGATCACCCTTTTTCCCTCTCCGGATGTTTTCGGTACCCTATACACTCACACATCTCTCTCTCCTTTTCTCTCTCTTTGTGATATTATTTTTATTCAAACTTTGATGTTTTTACACGAACAAACCTAACCGAACCCAACTGAACCGAACTGAACTGAACTGAACTGAACACGAGGCGGCATCGGACCTTTCTTCTCCTTCCTTTACTTTCCCTTTACCTTCCCTTCCCTTTCCTTCTCTTCCCTTTACTATACACGAGGTCAGGGTGTTTGGTGTTTGGTAGGTACCCTACTACGTGGGAAGGGAAGGGAGAAAAGCCCCGAAGGTGGGGTTTCACGAATGGGGAAAAGCATTCCGTACCTCTACGTTGATACGCGAATATCGTTATGATAACAATACAGAAGGGACTGCCTGTTTGCTCAGGCCCAGAATCAACCCACCCTCAACCTATCTCACTCTTACTCTCACTGAAACCCCATTCCACCCCTTTATACACCCATCCCCTTAAAGTTCTTCAACGAAATAGTGTTGATGCACCCATCGTCCCTGCTGCTGGACTTTGCTCTTTTCTCTTTTCTCTTTTCTTTTGCCACCCCAAATACCCAGGAAAATAAAAGAAAAACAAAACAGAAATTTCAGGCTCCATGATACACGTGCTAATGCAAACGATGAAAAGTCCAGCAAAGTGAACATAACGATTTTATGCGAGTCTTCGCACAAAAATGAAGGAAAAAAAATTTTCCTGCACCATCCTTAAGACAACAGCAGCCACGACCCTTCTTCTTATTCTTCTTCTTCTTCTTCTTCATCTTATTCTTTTTAAAGTAATACTTTGATAATTAATTCTCTCATCAAGTTAGCTCTACCTAATGTTGAAAAATTCTTTTTTGCCTCCGATCAGAACCACTTAATACTCTATGTATATATATGTACCGTTATTATGATTAGATTTTTTATAATTAGAATTACTCCGATCAAGAAGGGGTGGGGTGGTTTGTTGGCGTAGGGAAGGGTGAGTGTTTGGTGATGGCTGAGTACTCGCGGTGGCTCGCCTCTAGGCCTGGTGTACTACCATCTACATGTACCTACCTACCTACCATACCATCTGCCATTGAATTTACAGAGAGAATGAGACAGTCGAAAAAGTTTGGATACGGCCTTCAAGCTAAACAACATCATCCGAACGACGTGAAAGAGAAAATAGAAGAGAAGAGAAGAGGAGAGAAGAGAAGAGAAGTGCGAGGATGTTTGCACCAGAAATTTATTCCACGGTATAGCGATGAAGGGGTTGTATAGCTTCTTGTGAAAATATCATGATATAGGTATAGAGATCGGAGATAATATTTGCCGATGAAAGATACCCGGCATTCACGATGAGAAAAGAATGAGAGAGGGTAAGAAAATTAGAAATTTAATTTCGGGGGGTTTGACCAAAGTGTTATTGGAAGAAAAGAAAAAGAAGATAACAAACGCGTAATGCATAAAGAATGAGTAAACTTACGTTTTTCAACGAAGAGAAATACCCGAATCTCTCCTGATTAGCAACGTGTTCAGGTGCGGAGTCCTGAAACAGGAATGAGAAAATCATCGAGAATAATGGAAGACAAAACAGTTTAATGAAAATGAGACAAGATAATTTTCCACCAAACCTGATGATGTTGCTGTTGTTGTTGCTGAAGATACAGCGTGTGTTGTTGCATAAAAGATTGCAATTGACTTGGACTAAGAATATGCTGTTGAAGGAGTTGTTGCATCTGATGAAGCCCACTTGCAGGGCTGAGCATCATCTGCGATGTGGTTTGTGATATCTGTTGCGGCGGCCCTCCAGGTGATTGTCCCTGACCAGCAGGGTTTGGAGGACTGCCTTGTTGCGGAGCCTGAGGACTGCCTTGTTGTCTTGGACTTGGTTGTGATCCAAGAGCACCCGAACTGGGTTGTTGGGACTGCTGTGAAACGATGGGTTGCTTTTGCTGGGTCATCGGTGCGATGGTCAATGGATTTTGCCCTGAAGGACTGAGTTTTCCATTGCCCTGAAACTCGATGTTGACCTCACGTTGTTCGCTATCAATTTCCTCGCGAATTCTTTCCCGCTCTCTGACAGCCTGTTGTTGTTGTTTCAATGCACTGAACAGCGATGCGGCCTGAAAAGAAAATCATCATTCTTTAACCATATGATACTACTATGACTATGAGAACAAGAGCTGAATCTGTCTCTATTATCGCATATTTTCAACAATATTGATCTTATCTAATGGCATATTATTATCTCGTGGTGTGTTTCCCTCCGTTCTGCTACTGTTTGACTGACTAACGCGGACTTTTCCCTCTATCTAACTCCGCGCGCGACTCGCTATGTGTAGCAGCTTCTGTTTACACGGTGGGATTTGGTTTATCAAGTTCTATTATCAAGTAGAATCGTAGTAGAGAGAGGGTATGTAGGGTAGGGTATATTCGAGGAAAACTCCATGACTAGATGGTGATGAGGTGGTCGGTGGTGGTGGAGTGTCACACGTCGGTGAATTTTACGGAATACAGTTTTCGTCTGGTCTGGTTGTCTGTCGCCGCGTCTACCACCAATTCCACCTTCCACCACCACCACCTCCATGGGTCCTATGCTAATCCTATTTGTGTACGATTACGTATGTTTATAACATGCAAAGAAATTCTTGGCGCAACGTTATCAATGTTTAGTCAGGAGCGTGGGCTTGCAGAGTAGAGAGGTACGAAGGTAGAAAGGTAGGTAGGTAGGTAGGTAGGTAGGTAGGTACGACGGTGGTGGTTTTCCCCGGTTGTCGAGTCAAGTCAAATGAATATAAAAAAGATGAAAATAAAAAGGGGAAAAAGTGAGCCTGCCCAAATGTTTAAAAGAAAAACAAAACTGCGGTATAGGAGTTATTCGTGGTGAAAACCTCTTCTTTCCATTCTTATTCCCAATTATTCTTCGAACGAAATACAACCGGTAAATAAATACTTTTCTAAAAAATCATCCCCTGGTCGAGGTATGCATGCACGCAAAAAACAGTGCTGTCGAATTTACTCTGTGAGCAGTAAATATATGGACAGCACTTTTTTGCAGTAGAAATTATCACAATTGTGGTAACATTCACTAGTATAGACATTGAATGCCACTTGCTCCAATGTAACCAATACTAGAATTTTGATAATTTATAATACATGGACAGCACTTTTTTGCAGTAGAAATTATCACAATTGTGGTAACATTCACTAGTATAGACATTGAATGCCACTTGCTCCAATGTAACCAATACTAGAATTGTGATAATTTATAATACATGGACAGCACTTTTTTGCAGTAGAAATTATCACAATTGTGGTAACATTCACTCGTATAGACATTGAATGCCACTTGCTCCAATGTACCCAATACTAGAATTGTGATAATTTCTAATATATGGACAGCACTTTTTTTCAGTAGAAATTATCACAATTGTGGTAACATTCACTCGCGTATAGACATTGAATGCCACTTGCTCCAATGTAACCAATACTAGAATTGTGATAATTTCTACTGAAAAAAAGTGCTGTCCATATATTCACTGCTCATAAAGTAAATTCGACAGCATTGTTTTTTGCGTGTGCGCATGATAATTCAGTGGTTGAAATTTCAATCCTCTAATTAATACCACGCAGCAGACAAGGCGAGGTATTATTCAGAGTATTCAAGTTTTGTGTGTCGAAGAAAAGAGTCTAGGGCCATCGAGTAGGTAAGGATCAGAGGTAAGACTCTTTTAGGAAAAGGTTAAGCAAAGCTTGCATTGGTGGGTCTTCGTGTTGGCAGTTCAGATTTCTCAGACTCTTCTCTTCTTTGCCAGTGTGGCAGGAGGCAAGGGATGAAAAGTGCGCCCCGTCGTCTTATTTGAATCCCTTAGCTCCTCTTCGCGGTGTGGCGCGGCGAGGACGACTACTCTGGGAGAAAACCGAGACCCACCAAAGACGCTCATATCTTTTATATATTAGAATTCTTACCTCCCTCCTGGTGTTTACTGTTTGGCTTTTATTCTACCCCTTAAATCTTCCCGGAGTATTTTATATATTGCTTTTATCTTTCAGGATCATTCTCCTCTCCTTTTTTCTCTTTTTTTTTTTTTTTTATTTCTTTTTTCACTGCAAATATCATTCTCCCCTTTTTTTTTTGCTTTTTTGGTTTTACCTCGACCGGTTAAAGAGACAAGGGTGCAAAAATTTTCACGACTCAAAAACACATCTTTTTCCTACTCTCCGGCGAATAACAACGATGTTTACTAAAATAACAGCCGAGCCTAACCTCGTCGAGGTTTTTGCACCCTTACTACTCAAAATAATAAACCTTATACCTTTAAACAATTGCCAATCATAAAACCAAGATGGATGGATCACCATTACATTACATTACAATATTTTCAACGCTATTTCTTCTCAGCACAATGTGAAATATTAACCTTTCTTTAATCTCGATTTATCAAACTTAACATTTAATTCTCAAGTCCGATTGCGACCTTCCCTTAATCATGGTACAAAACATTTTCATGACATTTTATCCACCCTCAACCCCTTCCTGATTATATACAATGTACTCTTTACCCACCCATGATGCCTAGTATATATTTTAAATGTGGGGTTGAAATCATCTCTATTCTTTAGTCGCCATGATCGATAAAGAACCGTTACATCTATCGCTTCGAAATTTATGAAAAAAAAAAGTTTTAGAACCTTGTTTTCTATGGATTGACTTGCGGTCGTCTCATCGTTACACTTAGTTCACAAATTAGTCAACTGGCAAATTGGAAAAACGTATTGAACGAACGTAAAGTTGATGAAAATTGTATTCTAAGAATATTTTCTTGCCACAAAATTTCAATTTAGGTCAATCCCGGTTGAAAACACCTCTAGTTGCCATAATTACTGGAAAAACGTTACATCTGTCAAGTTGAAATTTGTGGAAAAGTTCTAGGGCTTTGGTATCTGAGAAATAACCTACGGTCATCACATTGTTACACTTAGTTCACAAATTAGTCAACTGGCAAATTGGAAAAACGTGTTGAACGAACGTAAAGTTGATGAAAATTGTGTTCTAAGAATATTTTCTTGCCACAAAATTTCAACTTAGGTCAATCCGGGTTGAAAACACCTCTAGTTGCCATGATTATTGGAAAAACGTTACATCTGTCAAGTTGAAATTTGTGGAAAAGTTCTAGGGCTTTGGTATCTGAGGATTGACCTACGGTCATCACATCATTACACTTAGTTCACAAATTTGAGTCAACTGGCAAATTGGAAAAACGTATTGAACGAACGTAAAGTTGATGAAAATTGTGTTCTAAGAATATTTTCTTGCCACAAAATTTCAACTTAGGTCAATCCCGGTTGAAAACACCTCTAGTTGCCATAATTACCGGAAAAACGTTACATCTGTCAAGTTGAAATTTGTGGAAAAGTTCTAGGGCTTTGGTATCTGAGGATTGACCTACGGTCATCACATCATTACACTTAGTTCACAAATTTGAGTCAACTGGCAAATTGAAAAACGGTGTTGAAGGGAAGTAAAGTTGATGAACATTGTATTCTAAGAATACTTTTTTGCCACAAAACTGAGTTTAGGTAAATCCGGGTTGAATACATCTCTAGTTGCTATGATTACTGGAAAAACGTTACATCTGTCAAGTTGAAATTTGGGGAAAAGTTCTAGGACCTTAGTATCTGAGGATTGATCTACGGTCATCACATCATTACACTTAGTTCACAAATTTGAGTCAACTGGCAAATTGAAAAAAGGTGTTGAACGGAAGTAAAGTTGATGAAAATTGTATTCGAAGAATATTTTCTTGCCACCAAATTTCAATTTAGGTCAATCCGGGTTGAAAATAACTCTAATTGCCATGATACTGGACAAACGTTACATCTGTCAAGTTGAAATTTGGGGAAAAGTTCTAGGGCTTTGGTGGCTGAGGATTGACCTACGGTCATCACATCGTTACACTTAGTTTACAAATTTTAGTCAACTGGCAAATTGAAAAACGGTGTTGAGCGAAAGTAAAGTTGATAAAAATTTTGTTCTGAGAACATTTTCTTGCGACTAAACTGTGTGTAGATTAATCCGAAGATAAGGGTAGTAAAAAATTACCATTTGAATTTCGATGCGATGGATTTTATGGTTTTTTAGTTATCGTGTCCACCGTCGAAGACTACAAACTTTTTATGTACATGACGAACGATTTTTGGCCATTAGGAATATGCACGAGTGATTCTAGCGATAAATTTAGGTAAAAATTTGTGCCGAGGCTTCGGTGTGTCTCATTCGGTATTCTTCCGAGTGCATTGCAATCAGACGCGACTCGACGCGGCTTGTTGACGTTTGTCATAATATTTTAATATTAAATTGCCGAGTTTCTTGGTCGGATGGAGGAATTGGGACGCGGGGGGTGCGACTGGAGATAATCAGGCGACGGTATTTTCCCGATATGTCGCTGGGAATATCTACCCTGGTTGTTTCTATGGGTTTTGAGGGACGGAGAGACAGGCGTGAATCCTCGAGAACGTTGGATGCTGTACCCCTGCCTCTGCAGCGCCCCAACTTGAATACGGAATACAAATTACACCCCAAGAAGAGCGAGCGAAGAACGTAGAGAACGCGAGGCTGCAGGCAGCGAATAATTCAGAATTAAGGAGATATCCGCATCGCGGTGAGACGGAAGCAAATATGCACGCGAGATATACGTTTCGAAATCGAGATGGGGCAGAAATACGAGTTTTCATCAAAATTGATAATATTACATTTCATTTATTTAAAGAACTTACAATTCTAATACAGAGGGCACCGTTCAATAAAAAGGCAAAGTTTTTCAATCAGACTGAAAAAAAAGAGCGATTGATTGAAATTTTGGAATCGCGGAAGCCTTATTCCTTCAAAAAACCATGTTAACATTTTTTTCTTCTTTTTCTGATTAACCAGTTCACTGCCAAGGGCACATATATGTGCAAAAAGAAAAAGTGCCACAACTGGTAATGGCACATATATGTGCAACGTGAATATCTCTGTCAGTTTTGAACGGATTTGCATCAAACTTGATGTTCCTAAGTTTTTTGGGCTTCATGTTGAATACGAAATTATTTCCTTTCACCAGTTTTGCCACAAAACGTTGATTTCGGGCCCACCGCAGTCAACCGGTTAAACAGAGGACTTCAAATTCGGCTTTCCAATCATGTGTTGCCACTCTGCAGGATAATTTGTTGATTTTGAGGAAGGTGTACATTTTGTTTTCTGAATTAGAGTTTTTTCAAAAGTTGTGTGTCCGCCTTTGATATACATCAATTATTCTATTATAATTCCCCACTTTTTTTATTCTGTCTACGTGTCGATGCTACAATATGAGCTCCTTCCAAAAATTTCGAAGGGTAGCTTCCGCGCGTGATGACGTGCGTCAGACAGAACCTTATAAATTTATCACCTCGTCGGGTAGATTAGCGATGCCAATCAATGCATATATACCATGGTTCGAGTGCTCTAAAAAAGAAAAAAAAAAAATCACGACAACAAAAAACTGAAAATATAGAATGAAATAAAAATTCAATGGAAAATTGAAAGAAAATTATCGAAAATATGGAATCCGTCGGGACGGGTGACATTTATTTCCACTCTCCAGCTGGAAATACTAATTTGCACGTTTTCAATTTTGAAATATTGTCAAATAAAATGAACGAAAAAAGACAAATTAAATTAAATCAAATTCAAAATTTAGAATAGACAATTTTTTTTCAACACGGATCAATTTTCCCTCTTTCTTCTTTTTCTTCTTCTTCTTCTTTGGTTTAGCCGATCAATTGAAGACTGTAACAATTGACGGACGAAGGAAAAGAATAAAATTGTAAAAAATGTAAAAGAAAAATTTTCCACCTCTGGCAGATCGTATTTTCCGATTATTCTATACCTGCATGATCGCCCTATCTGGCTTTGAGATTGACAATGCAATGCTACCCTATTCTATCGGCTATCAATTAGCATGTTTGAACTGAGATTCGAATTTTCCCGGTTTATCCGAACTGTCCGCAACGTTTCGCTCGTCGTTCGTTGACTGCAGGGCTGCTTTTTAGTAGTAGTAGGTATGAGGGGATATATATGGGGAAAAGCAGTGAACAGTTTCATTGAATGATTGAGCAGGATTCCCAAGCTAGAATCTCTTGTTCGTCCCGGGGAATCCCCTGCATCATTTTTACAACGTAACGGATCTGCAGCAGCCGGACAGCCCCTATGCACGTCTGCATATATCACTTTTCTATTTTTCTACCTCATTTCTCCCTCGCCTTTTTTCCGGACACGTCTATTCCGTCTATCTGTTCTATATACTATTGTGTACGTATACCTAACTAGAACGTATGTCAAAGCTCTTTTAACGAGAGAGAAAGAGAGAGAGAGAGAGAGAGAAAGGGAGAGGAGAGACCAGAGAGACACCCTCACAGTTTACACAGTGGTTTTTGTTAATCCGATTCCATCGGATACGCTAATTTTTCAGGTCTGATGTTGTTTGGACAGATTTTCACTTTCACTTTCCCTTTCCCTTTACTTTAATTTTCCCGCATTCCTTCCCTCTCCAACGAACGAATTTAATCAAATTTTAATTAACTCCCTACGAAGATGTTCGTCGCGAAGAAATCAAAATTGGGTTTACGAAAGATTCTTCAATTTTTGAATTTGTTTGTACTCTTTTTCTTATTTCGACAAAAATTGGGGAAATTTCGATAATCACGAGTTTTCATATTTTCGCAAATTCAAAATTAACTCTTGAAAAATGTTTTCGCTTTCGTAAGACGCGAATTTAAATTTCGGGGCAAAAAAAAAAAAAAAAAAAAAAATTAAAAAAATCGAAACACGTGTCTAAAATCGGCGATGTAAAATCTTGACAATGATCTTGAAAATGTTGAGTTGAGATCAAGCTCAAGGTTCTATCCTGATGAATTTTGTCGATTGTAAGAAAAGTTAAAAAAAAAAAAAAAAAAAAAAAAAAAACTTGATTTGAAAAATTAAACCGAATATAAATAAAGAATGGAGGAAAAAGTGTTTTCGGCTATTAAAATTGGAGACGGAATATAAGGACGGGAATTAGTTGTACGAGGCGAGAGGGTGCGCGAGAGATACGAGTAGGTAGTATAGGTAGAGAATCCGGGTGGGTGGTGCATCGAAGGGAATAATTCCAGCATTCTGCGGGTTTGCTTACAAAACGGCTGAGCGACTCTACAAACATGAACGGGCGTTGCTAACGTGCATGCAAATATGCAGCAACGGCCTTGCGCGATCATTTCCCGCCTGAAAATTATTCACTCGGTAGAGCTGTATTCGTGTGTGCCCCCCCCTTCCCTCCTGGTGCTAGAAAAAGGAAAAAAATCAAAAATCAAGAAGAAAGAACAAAGAGAAAGGAAAGAAATTTGAAAAAAGTAGGAAAAAAAAAAAAAAAAAAAAAGATCAAAAACTTTTAAAAGGATTCGATATTTTTATTCGATTTTTTTCGATTAATTTTTTATTTATTTATTTATTGATTTTTTTTTTAATGAAAGTAAAAGTTTGTGAGAAATTTCTATATTATGTCTTTAGATATAATTATGTTATTATATATATATATAGGTATACTTGTCGTATTAAAAAAATGTATTTTTGGAATTTAGTGAAAAGCCTGTGTTTGTGGTATTATTTTAACAGGTGGACAAACGTCTCACCTTGGATATTTGACATAGTTATAAAACATTTCTCAGGTAGGGTACCGCACGATATGTAACTGATCATCGTAACTTTATTTTTTATCAGATATGTAAATTCGATCTGGTTGGGGTCAAATAACTTTTCAATAAAAAAATCCGCTGCATAAGGGTTGGTCGAAAGAATGAAAAGAAAGAAAGAAAGAAGAAAAAACAGCTGTGATACTCAAAATAGTAATTAATGTATTAATTTTCTTTTTTTTGTTTTTTCTTTTTATTGTTTTTAGTGAGAGAAAGAAAGAAAGAAAGAGAGAGAGAGAGAGAGAGAGAGAGCATAGCCATATAGCACTTTTAATTTGAAAAAGGAAACTTTCTCTCCCCTATACACACACACACACGTAAGGGTGAATTTGTGTTCTCATATCTTTGAAAAAAAAAAAAAAAGAAAAAGAAATGAAATGAAAAATACATCATGCAATTATAGGTACGGTGTAATTAAAGTTGAGCGTGTCATATTTTTAGGGTGGTGTATATTATTCCTTGGAAAATTCTAAGAATAAATTTTCTTTATCAAAAATTCGGGGGCACATTAGTTTCCGAGTTACGTAAGATTTTGGCTTACCAATCGCGGAACTTATATGATTGACTCAGACTGGGCCGGCCATGAGCGTGACTTGTGCGCAGTACCCAGTCTGCGCAACCTATACACACGCTCCGCGATTGGTCAACTAAGATTGTCCGTATCTCGGAAACTATAGTTTCCTCAAATTTTTGGTAAAGGAAATTTAGTCTCAGATTTTTTTGGAGTATATGAATCACCCTGTATAAAAACGGTTGGGGGTACATAATGTATTTATATATGTATATGCATACAATTTCGTTCAGACCTCTAGGCAAAAACTAAACTAAACTAATTCTGAGCTTGCGAAGCTGAGCTTTAGCTTGAGGTTACTTGCAGGTAGTCAACTGGCTACAAGCAACCAGCCTGTATACAAGAGTTGTTAATGAAAATCAAACAATGTAAAAATTACGTTCACTTCGCGGTGAGCAGCCGAGCCGAGGAAACCAAGGTATAGGTATTAGGCACCTACCTACCCTGTACCCACACACATTTTCAAAAAAAAGTGAAAAGTGTTGGTTCCGAGCTTTTTCCCCTTTAGTCAGCCTTTTCTTTAGTCGGCTGTATCAGCTTACCACACCGCGGGACTTGAGCGGGAGAAAAGCGGAAAGAGGAAAGAGAAAAGGACGAACTCGCACCCTTTTTTTTTTTTTTTTTTATGTTTTTCTTCTTTTTCACATTTTATTTGTGTTTCTTTAATTTTCATTTCCTTTTTATAATGCAGAATTTGTTCTATCGATATTTCACAGTCAGTTTCTACAAAATTAGATTCATTCACAAATATTGTGATGTGCACATAATTGTTTATTTAGATTTATTATTTTGTGCACAAGAAAATTTCTCTTCTAAATTTCAATCTGTTTTTTTTTTTTCTCCTTCTTCTTTCTTTCTTTCTTTCTTTTTTTTTTTTTTTTTTTTTTACTCAACGCAATTTTCTACGATAAATTATTCCGCCCTGGACCACTGCACATAAGGAATCTTGTAGTATAGGTATAAACTCGACTTTTGTCCCGCTTAATAATTCAGTATCAATTAGTGGTAGGGTGAATTATGAAGAAGCCTTTCTTGGTTCTCTTTCTCGCTCACTCATTCAATTCGCAATGTGCGGATCTTGCGGTCGTAGATTCGGATATTTAAAAGCTTCCTCATCCCTTAATTTCCCCAGAAAAAAAAAGAAGGGATCAAATGATTTTTCTTGAAATTTTTTGAGAAAAAAGCAATTTTGGATCATATGACTGTGTTGCGGAATCCCACCCCACGAGCCGGATGTGGCAATCTTAAAGCCGGTTGATAATAATTAATACGTAATATAATTAGCTTGACGAACGAAGGCATAAAAATGAAGAAACCTAGTGATAAAGCTAAGGGAGGAAGGGGAAGAGAGCCGAGAGTTGGATGAATCATAAATAAGAATAATAAATAGTAAATATAGTAGAGAGGGAGGAGGAGAGCAAGCGAGCGAGCTAGCGAGGCGAAGACTAAGGGTAGAAATCCGGTTGATCCCCATCTCCATCCCCATCCCTATCCCCATCCCCATCCCCATCTCCATCTCCATTCCCATCCCCATTCCCTTGGACCCTAACAGTCAGTCCGAGAAGCTTAGAGCGAAGAAACGAAATTGGGGGTAGGAAAAGTGCGGTTAAAAATTACCTGATATTACTTAAAGCCCAACCCCTTACTTCTCACACTGTGATTTTGGCTGTTGCACAGCTTGAGTTCTTGATGATACAATTAAAACACGGGAACATCCCTTCTCGAATCTTCTCGACTAACAAAATTATCAAATATTTTTCATCCCTCTGAGGCAGGGGGGGGGGGGAGGGAGGGAGGGGGGTAAGGCACGTCGTACAACTGCAGACTAAACTGACTCTGATTTGCTTCGGCCTAATTATCAGAATAAAGAATAAAATTATAATAAAGAAGTAACGAAAATAAAAAAAAATTAAAAAAACAGGGGTAGCTTTTTTTAACAAAAAATAAAAAATAAAAAACAGGGGTAGTTTTTTTTTTTAACAAAAAATAAAAATAAAAAACAGGGGTAGTTTTTTTTTTAACAAAAAAAAAAAAAAATAAAAAACAGGGGTAGTTTTTTTTTTAACAAAAAAAAAAAAATAAAAAACAGGGGTAGTTTTTTTTTTTTTTTTTTGTTTCTTTGTTTAGAAAATTTTCAACGAGTATCCAGATAGCATTTTTGAATTTTATTTAATATCAAAGTATTGAGAGAAGGTGTGCCGAGAGGGTAAATATTTCAATGAATGCTACCCCTATTTTATGATATTTCAGAGCGAAATTACGGATCGCAGTTCGAGTTCGTCGTCACTCTCTTTTATTTACCATATACCTTATATAACGTATACCTACTCTATAGATTTGAGATGATTATAGTAGAACTAAAAGTTAAAACGATTACCATGGTTTAATATTCATTTCGTTCAACGCGGGTTCAACGTCTTGAATATTAACATTGACATTATAGAAAGAGTAAGAGCGCCGCGGTATAGAGGGATGAAAATTTCTAAAGATGAAGAATATATATATACTACCTAATTCCATGAAGGGTATTTTAAAAATGAAGAAGAAGAAAAAAATGAAGAAGACTTGATGTTTTCGTTTTTTTTTGGTTTTTTAACAAATAAATTGAAATAAAATCAAAAAAAAAAAAAAAAAAAAAACTCTCTTATACTCATTATACGTTTTTTTTTTTTTTCTTTTACATTTTTTTGCTAAAAATTGAACAAAACTCGCGTTCATATTTCGTCAGATTTTTCCATCTATAACGGTTCTTAAATTATTATTATTATTATTATTATTATTGTTGAGGAAAAAATCGATTCTGTTTTCATCATAATTTTATCTCGTAATTTACTCGCCTTGTTTTTACCCTCGGCAAATGATTTCAAAGTCCCGATCAACCCCCCATCCCTTTAAAACAGTTATAGTATTCGGTCGTCTCCTTTCAATCAGAGATTCTTTTTAAATCAAGCCATAATAAATTTCTTATATATTTTTTTTTTTTTTTTTTTTTTTTTTTTTTAATAACACAATCCGTTTATATCATCAGTTTTTTTTATTATTTTTTTTTGTTTTTTCCGAACTTTACTTCACTTTTGGATAAAATGTGTATTAATAAATTTAACGAGCGGGGGTCGTCGGGGTATAAAGCGAATGTATATATATATATTTTTTATTTTTTCTGTATTAATTGTTTCAACTTCGTCGGGATCCTCCGGATCGTAAATATAAAGAGAATTGATCGCCACATGGATTTCTCAAATTTGGAAAGAAAAAAGTAAATAAAAAATTGAAATTCATTCTAATTTTCGTAATATAATAACAAAATTAAAAATTAATAAAAATAAAGGATATTTCGAAAAAAATTGATTAAAAAAAAAAAAACCAAATTCAAATAAGGGTTGTATTTCTATAAATCTATACTATATACCGCAGGTTCTCTGTATCGTTATTATTATTATTATTATTATTATTATTATTATTATTATTATTATTATTATTATTCTGAAGAAAGTTGCGACTGCAGGGATGATCTCAAATATTTCATATGCAAGGGGGAGAGGTAGGGTTGTTTTCTTCATATACCTATATGTATATTCGTATATATATGTGTTTTTAGCAATATAACTACTATTACCATATTTTTCACATATAATGCGCCCACGTGTATTTACTACTTGAATTATACCCTATATTTACATACATATATACTATACCTATGTAATATATATATATAAATATATATTATATAAGATTTATTTCAAAAAATTTTTATTCATTTTTTTTTTTCTCTCTCTCTCTCTCTCTCTCATCGTTACAAATTAAAATAAAAAAAAAAAAAAAAAAAACATTAAAAAATGTGAATAAATCCGTTTTTTTTTTCTTTTTTCTTTCGAGACAGTTGAAGTTGAGAAAAATAATTTCTGCCACACCCACGTATAATATAATATAAAACGTCTCAATTAACACTCGTGTGTACCTTATAGCCCCCAACCCCCTGATATAGGGTCTTACTATTATTATAGCTATATATAGGTATATATATATATATATATATATATATAGAAACCGATCTTAATTAACCTCGTCGCACCTGGATGTAAGTAAACGTATATATATACTATATCATGTATATGTTTCAATATATATATATTAAGGTGTGTAAATATATAGTGAAGGTAGGTACATACATAATAAATTTTGTTGAAAAAATTCTTACCCTATAATTTCGTACCTCGTATGAATATGTACTTAACTATGTATATAATTTGAAGAGAAAAAGAAGAAGAAAAAAAAAGATAACAATTTTTTTTTTTTTTTTGTTTTTTGTTAATTTAAATTGTTGAAAAAAAAAAAAAAAAAAATACAAAAACGATATAAAAATAAAAAAAATCGACGTATTTCGTGTCTAAAATGGCGAAAAAAAAAAAAAAAAAAAAAAACGCTATAGAATATATATGCGGGGAAGAATACTCTGATGTCCCAGTGGATGTTCTGATCGGAAAAGGTGCGGTAGAAAAAGAAAGAGCGAGAGGTAAACTTGTATTGTTTATGGATATGTATATTATATAAGAATCCTGGTGAAAATTGAAAACCTTGAAATATATATATTCTGCATATCGTGTGGAGAAAAAAAAAAAAAAAACGAAAAAAAAAAAAATGAGAAACGATCTGTTATATAATAAAAGATAAAATAAAGGAAATAGTATATATTGAATAAATATACGTGTGATAATTATATATTTATATAAATTAATATCCATAAATAAAATATACACAAGTCATTATTTATGTCTAACAATAATAATAAAATAATATTTATTATAATGAACGATTGGTAAAATCCTACTTCTCACACGGTTACGAAATATAATGCACGGAGAAAAATTTATAGTAAATTTTCTCATACTCATATTGTAGTTGTGTCATATACTTCCAATATGACGATCGTTCCGATACATTATAATCAATGTTCCATGAATGTGAGAAAGACATTCCTATATTCTCATGGTGACATTAGGTATAAAGTATAGGAACAATCGTCATATTGAAAGTATATTACACAACTACTATATGAGTATGAGAAAATTTACTATATATTTTTCTCCGTGTGTTTACAACGATGCGTGGACAAGCTAACGTCGTCCATATAAATATATATATATATATATATATATATATTAGGGTGTTTCATTTTTAGGCAATATTTTTTTTTTCGATGGCATACCAGAGAATCTTATACTTTATAAAAAATAAAAAATTTTGCCGCCTGGTAAAAGGTTTTAGGTCTAATAGTGGCTTAGCTCATTCAAAAATTCGATTTCCCACCTAAATAACACAGGAAAATTTTTTTTTTTTTTGTTTAATTGAATTTTTCGTTGTTAAAAATTTTTTTTTCGAAAAAACCTTCGTATAGTATTTGAAGGAAATTAAATTCTCTACAAAAATGTCTCTGTGGTCGAAGACCGTACAACCAGTAGTTTCGGAGTTATAGCGCGTCAAACATGAACAATTTTCGCTATAACTCCGAAACTACTGGTTGTACGGTCTTCGACCACAGAGACATTTTTGTAGAGAATTTAATTTCCTTCAAAAGCTATATGAAGGTTTTTTCGAAAAAAAAATTTTTAACAACGAAAAATTCAATTAAACAAAAAAAAAAAAAATTTCCTGTGTTATTTAGGTGTGAAATCGAATTTTTGAATGAGCTAAGCCACTATTAGACCTAAAACCTTTTACCAGGCGGCAAAATTTTTTATTTTTTATAAAGTATAAGATTCTCTGGTATGCCATCGAAAAAAAAAAATATTGCCTAAAAATGAAACACCCTAATATATATATATATTTATAAGGGATAGATAAAAGTTGCGGTTAATTGGTTAATATATATATATATATATATAACACAGGTAAGTATAGGTACGTAGTACGTATATATAAGTATTTAAGCCGTAAGGTAATCCCAGGGACTTGTTTGTTTCTTCATATATTTGGTTTAAGGCTATTGTCTTTTTACGTATAGTCTGTATAGGTATATATAATCATTTTTATATATATATATATATATGTGTGTGTATGTGTGTGTGTTTATACCTACTATATATAGAAAGAGAAAGAGAAAGAGAACGTTTATAATAAGAGACCAATTACGTATACAGGTATTTTGTTTACCGTTAATTATACCGTTATTATTAGACTCAAATTACACAAACAATTATTATCGTAAACAAAATTTTTTTTTTTTTTTTTTTATCACAATATTTACCTACACAATATGTATGTAAGTACAATAATTATATATACATATATCGCGTCACTAATGCCATAAGGTCGTAAGCGTAAAAAAAAAAAAAAAAAAAAAAATTTTTCGTGTTTTTGGTGGCAAAATATTTTTCGTGCCATATAACATCGTTTGGGCATATCCGCAAAAAAAAAAAAAATAATTTTTTGGCGCTTACGACCTTATCGTATTAGTGACGCGATATGACAATATAGTATGGTGAGAAGATTGTTACTATAATATTGCGATTTTTTTTTTTTTTTTTCGAATTTATTGTACACAGAAAAAAATGTTAACTTGAACTAAGAAAATTATTCTTGCGATTCAAGATAATTTTGCGGTAAAAAAAAAATGAAGACCGAAATTTTCTCGGATCAAATCAAAAATTTTCCTCGAGCCAAGAAAATTTGGAAAAAGATAATTTTGCGGTAAAAAAAAATGAAGACCGAAATTTTCTCGGATCAAATCAAAAATTTTCCTCGAGCCAAGAAAATTTTCCAAATTTTCTTGTCTCGAGAAAAATTTTTGATTTGATCCGAGAAAATTTCGGTCTTCATTTTTAAACCGCAAAATTATCTTGAATCAAGTCAACCTATTTCTTTCTGTGTAGTATGTATTAAAATAACGCAAAAATTGAATTCCAAAAATCTTTTTTTTTATCAAAAAGTTCATACGAATACAATATATATATATATATATATAGTGTAGCTATGTGTGTGGGTATAAATTCGTAAAACTGCTACAACCCCTAACGTAATTGAATATTGATATATTGTTATATATATATATATATATATATATATATATATATATATATATATATATATATATATATACAACGAATCGGTTACGCGCATTGTCAAGAGAGAAAAAAAGAAAAGAAAAGAAAAGATAAGAAAATAATAAACGGATAAAGAATCTGTACGATATCGTATGGTTGCGAACGAAACACACAATATTGTTTCATCCCTTATTTATTGCGACTTGTTCTCATTGACATATACAAGCAATTCGGATAACGAGAAAATGCATTTCGTTTTTTATTATAATACTATATACGAATATACTTTTTGAATTATTGATAAATTATTCCGAGTGCTTACTTACGTGCATATATAAGCTATCTATGTATTCTATTGTTGAGTGAAAATTTTCACACCCATTTATTTAAAAAAGTTTCGAAAATATTTCGATTTTTAGATATTTGTAAAATCGCGAGATATTTAATTGTATCGATGCAATAATTTTTAGCGATTATCTATGCAACGGATAGAGTGAGAAAAAATTTGTCTAAATAAAAATTGTAGATCTTTTAAAAACGCATAATTTATATCTGATTGTATTTTATCGTAGGATCAAAGGATTCGAAGATAAACTAATATTTGTGAAAATATTTTGATCGAGAATGAATAGTTTATCGATTACTACTGCTACACTTGTGACGTAACGAAAAATTTCCCTGAATCAAATTTGTAGAAATCAATTAACCGCTTTTTTTTAATGTTTAACGTAATTTTTCGATAAAATCAACGTGTTCGATGAAAATTCGAAATTTTTCGGTCAAAAATAGTGAAACGACGTTATCATCGTCGTTTATATTTATTCGAATATCTCATCGACGGTTGAGTTGACAGAAAAATTTCCTAAATCAAAATTGCGACACTTTTTAAGCCGCGTCTTTTACTTCAAATAAAGTTTTTCCGTCAGATCAACCGTTCGGAAGATATACTCGAAATCAATAATCATTGCATACATACATCGAATGAAGAAGATAATATTATATCAACGTGTTTTACTCACTTCTCGTACGTTCGATGCAGTGTTATAATTGATGTAGTTATATAATTGTGGAAATAAACTGACCTGAAACAGATTGAGAAAAAAAAAAAAAAAATCTCATAAATAACACGTATTAAAATATATTAATAGCATAATTTATTATAATTATTTTTCAAAACTATATAATATAATTATATTTAATAATATAATTATATAAGTATATTTTATAGTTATAGCGAATATCCGCATCTACGCGGTCATACTTCGTGCTTGATAATTATATTAATTAATAATTATATACGTGCGGATAACAACGAAAATAATTTGTTTATTGTTTTTTTGTTTTTTTTTTGTTTTTTTAATTTTTTTTTTTAAACATATACAATATACGGCGATAAACGCAAGGCGGTTCACAAAAATCGAGAGAAACACTTGCAGCGAGAAGAGGTTTATATGTGTGTTCTCGAAAAACAACTCGCCAAGGTCTCACAGCACCGCTCAAACAAACAAAAATTCCCGGGGTCGTCGGTTCGCATATTATATATCGCAACGCATTTTTTTTTTTTTTTTTTTTTTTTTAATTTTTCTCTCTTTCTCTCTTTTCAAAGCCTTCGTCAATTCCGTCTTATTCGTATGTACCTACTACTATAAAGTTTATCCAGCTGTTCATTAAACGAATGATTTATCGACCGTGTAAAATTTATAATCTTTGAGTTTCTATATTAATGTACAAAATTTAGTTTTCGAATATTGGATGATTTTTGTTTTTTTTTTTTTGTTTTTTTAAATTCTTCTTTGATTTTATTCTTATTAATCCAATGGAGTCGAACAATTAATTGTATTGATATATTATAGATTCAATAAATGTAGTATATAGGTATGGGTAATGTTACAATATACATTTGGGTTCAGCGTAAAGTCAGTTAAAAGTAAGTGACGAAGATAGTCCCATCCCTAAAGTAACTTGTCCCAAGGGTACGATGGGGGTTGAAAAATATTTTGGTCGTTATCCAATTCACCCCATAGACACACCCCCACCTCCTCCTCGAGGTAAAACGTGATCTTTTCCAGGGTCGTTTAGCCAGGTTCAATACGATTTGTCTTTGGTCGGTGGTAAGACGCTTCCCGACGTCCCGACGTTCCGACGTTCCGACGTTCTGACGTCCCGACGGCCGTCGGGCGTCCCCCCAGGTTAAGGAAAAATTTTGTCCCAAGGGAATCGGTGATAGTAAGTAGTTACATAGATTTGATATTAGGTGATGATGAAAAGAAGAAAAAAACGAAGAAGAAGAAGAAGAATAAAAAGGTGGCTTGAAATAATAACAAAAATAAGCAAAAAACAAAGAATTTAGAAATTTGATTAAACTATATGGAATAGAATAAGAAAATTGGATGAAAGTAAGAAGTTTAGGTTGAAAAAAAAAAGAAGGAGGAAAGAAAGGTAAGAAAAAAAAAAAAAAGGGAAAAGTTTTGCGGGATTTACGAGGTCAGTATCCGAAAATTGGCAGTTTATATGCAACCAGCGTAACGGTCAGTCGCGCGAAACGCGAATAACTTGATAGGTATATTTTTCAATATACCCCCCCGTACACCAATTGATGTAGATCCAAGGAAGACTCGAGGGGGTGTTATTTTTTTATACTCTTTTATTAGATTTCCCAAAATATCTATTAGCCCTTGGACGTGCTTTGGATAAATGGCCTTAGGGAGTATATAACTAACACGGTTTTATTCAATTCGTGATCTTTTCACATCTCTTTTTTTTTTTCACATGTCTACAGGGTTAAAGTTCCGAATTCAGAAAATTGCGAACGAAAATTTCCACAAAATTTCAAGTTTAGATAATGAAAATGAAAATTAATATGAAAATCTCCGAAAGACCAGAGATACAAAAATTTCTGTGTTCTTTATTTAATAGCTTAGTACACAGAAAGAAAGGTTGACTTGATTCAAAATAATTTTGCGGTCCAAAAATGAAGACCGAAATTTTCTCGGATCAAATCAAAATTTTTCTCGAACCATAAGAAAATTGTCCCAATGTACCAAATTGTCCCAATTGTCCAAAAATGTTGATTTGATCCGAGAAAATTTCGGTCTTTATTTTTGGACCGCAAAATTATCTTGAATCAAGAATAATTTTTTTTGGCTCAAGTTAACCATTTTTTCTGTGTAGGTACTTTTCGATACTACACTCAGAAAAAGGTATTGTTGCCACAACCAAAATTTGGGTTATTATATGGACAATCAAATTTTTTGTTCAGTCAACCAAAAATTTTGTTGGAATAGCCAAAATTTTGGCTGTCCCAACAAAATTTGGTTTTCCCAACAAAATTTTGGTTATCCCAACGAAATTTTTGGTTGACTAAACAAAAAATTTGATTGACTGAACAAAAAATGTGATTGTCCATATAATAACCAAATTTTGGTTGTGTCAACAAGACCTTTTTCTGAGTGTAGTGCGAAAGTGTTGATTTTCGTAAACTTCACACGCGTACACAGAAAGAAAGGGTAACTTGATTCAAGAAAATTTTGCGGTCCAAAAATGGAGACCGAAATTTTCTCGGATCAAATCAAAAATTTTCTCGAACCAAGAAAATTGTGCCAATTTTCTTGGTTCGAGAAAATTTTTGATTTGATCCGAGAAAATTTCGGTCTCCATTTTTGGACCGCAAAATTTTCTTGAATCAAGTTACCCTTTCTTTCTGTGTATCAGGCATTCTTTTTTCACACAATGCGTATTAAGTTGAATTTCATGCACGCGAAAAATCGAACTTTATGCACTAGCGTGTGGAAACAAATTTTTTCAAATCGGCACTGTAGAGACCATCGCGAAAATACGTTTTCTAAAAACTGAAAAACTGTTCAAAATTCAAATTCTGAACTTCGCAACTTGCAGTGAAGCATTTTTCTTCCAAACTGACCGAATCGAAGAATAAAATCTAATCAGAAAAATGATTGACCACTGATTGTGAGTCGGTTAATATACAATGGCCATATTCAGTAAGGCCGCAGTACGAGTTCAGAATAAACAATGAAACATTGAAAAAAAAAATAAAAAATAAAATAAAATAAAATAAAATAAGAAACAGGGAAAAGAAAGGATGTTTGTTTGGCGGAGCCGTTAATGTCACTCCGTGTATTGTTTATACAATATCTGACTAACCGCAGGCAATGTTTGTATGTGTGTGTAGTTTTTTGTCCTCGGAACGACCGCGGACCAGTCGAGGAAAAGAAAAGCGAAGAAGAAGAAAGAAAGTCATACCATAAGATATGAAGATGAAGAAGAAGAAGAAGAAGAAGAAGAAGAAGAAGAAGAAGAGGAAGAGGAAGAAGAGGAAGACGAATAAGATGAAGAAGAGACGGTGTGTATGCGTTGGTGTACACGTATATTATGGGTAACTATACGTACGTATGTACGTCGTATACACCATCCTTTGGAAAACACGCGCGAGCCGCGAACAAACTAAACAGTTGATTGTGTGTATTTAACTGGTTACCAAGATTCTTGTGAAGAATTCGGCTCGCTTTGAAACGTGACGACCCTCGACACCGTCAATACAACCACAAACATAGATTTTCCCTGTACCCGCACTATACTCTCTCATCCTCTTCTCTCTTTCTTACGAGCATTAAAAATAGATATGGATTCTGAAAAGCTAAGATATACGTAGGTACATACATACATATATACATATATACCTCAAGCGCATTTGTTTACACACGATTATCAATTTATTTAACATTTTTATCACGTACATAGGTACATATCTCAGTTTACCCAAACAAAAACTATAATACCCATAGCCAAAGGTTGACGAAACGCAAGCCATGTGCACGTACATACCTATTCTACATATTGTGTGCACACATGGGGTTCCGGTCAGAATTTTTTTTTTTGTGTTCACAATGTAGATGATCACCCTTAAAAATTTGATTCCTATATGTATTAGTATATAGAAAACGAATGAGTTTGTTAAAGTTTAGAAAAATGATGTGGCGACTCTTGCCCTGCAACTCCCCCCCCCCCTTGATACGGAATTGGGGCAGTGTAGAATTTATCGTCAAGAATGGTGGCGTATACTGTAGCCGAGGGTAAAACTAGTTATGTAATAAAATATAAAAGAGATAATATATTAGCACCTCAGTGCATTACTAAAATTAAATGAATATCAGTTTTAGTTTAGGGGTTGGAAAAGAATCAAGCGATTTTATATGGAGTTTATAGTACCTAACATGTGTGGAGTTTAAAAAAGTGTTTTTGGTGTGCATGACACTCGGGTATAGGAGTTACGGATTTTTTTCAACCCACTAGTACTACGACGACGAATATGAGGAGAAAATTCATGCAGCGGTTTCGTTATTAATTGAGACAGAAATCGGCGGCTGGTCTGGGCTGGAATGGCGACTAATATGCGAAATAAATCTACAGTAATAGTAAGTAATTTGAACGATAAGTCGATAACAAATTGGGTTTGCCAACGACACTCGTGCGGAGGAGTGCGCCCAGTAATGGTTGAAAAGTGACCGTAGACCTCCCAGCTCCCTGAACCATACGAACCATGAACGTATTCATATTTCACTGACTTGTAATATAGGAAAGTTTTGTTTAAGCCCTAAAGCTAGGGTGGTAAGGGTTCTGGAATGGGGTTGGCGTTCCCGTTCCCGTTCGCATTCGCGTTACCCTCGACTGAGCCGGACCCTGTCGCCAGGAACGAGAGAAGGAGCATGAAATGTGTTCAGAAGTCAAAAACTATTTCTTTCCAGCTTCGATATCAGTGTGAAAAAATAACGTACATATTATATCAGCAAGGGATGATCTTGCCCCCTAAGAACAAATCCACTGATCTGAAAGTAACGGCAGGTTCATGTGCAGGGGGGTCAGACTTTCGAACATTTTCTGCATTGTTTCAGCATTCTATTTCCTTCCTTTCTTATTCTATACTCGTTTTTGCCACGTGAATAACGAGCCGGGAAATTGTGGGGTCCTTGTTACTGGACAAGATAGTGCAAAAACGAGACTTATTGGCGAAGAACTTTCGGCAGTGGTCTGTTATGACGGATTAATGCTCACGGTGGGTCTGTCGAGGACATACCATCAGTAACACCCCCCTTTATCCACCCCGAAACTGACCCCCGGCCATTTTCGCTCGGGCTTCTTCACACCCCTGGGACCATTTCCTCACTCCACATAAGCGAATATCGCTGCATATCAAATTATGGGTGCCTCTCAATGGCCGATCGTCGCCGCCTGCTGCCGCTGTGATATATTTGGATATATTAAATTTTTTTCTCTCGCCTTCACCTACCGGAGGTATCGCTCCTTGACAAATCGATATAAACCCACCCCACTTCACAACCCACTCAAAGAGCCAGAGGCAGATTCCCAATTTTGGTTTTGCTTCATTTATAGAAACAGGAATTAATCAGTTGGGATTAAAAACTGGTGTAACAGCGTCAGGATTAGATATAAAAAGAATTTCATGAGACATTAAATCTGCGTCTTGATTCTGCCCACAACTTTTGTCTAATGTATTTTTTGGTTTGAGGTAAGATGCGTGCGATGTAATGCATTTTGATAGGGTGATTTCGGTTCATCTTCGATCATACAAACAGGAATTAATCAGTTGGGATTAAAAACTGGTATAACGATGTCAGAAGTGGTTGGAGAAAAAAATTCACGCGACATTCAATCTGCGTCTTGATTTCGCCCACAACTTTTGTCCGAGGTATTTTTCGGTTTGAGGTAAGATGCGTGTGATATGATTAAATTTGTGGATGAAATTTCGGTTCCTCTTCGATCATAGCAACAGGAATTAATGAGTCGGGATTGAAAGCTGATGTAATGACTCCAGGAGTGGTTTGACAGAAAATTTCATGGAATATAAAATTTGCGTCTTAATTTTACCCGCAACTTTTGTCTGAGATATTTCTTGATTTGAGGTAAGATGCGTGTGATATGATTGAATTTGTGGATGAAATTTCGGTTCCTCTTCGATTATAGCAACAGGAATTAATGAGTCGGGATTGAAAGCTGATGTAATGACTTCAGGAGTGGTTTGACAGAAAATTTCATAGAATATAAAATTTGCGTCTTAATTTTACCCGCAACTTTTGTCTGAGGTATTTCTTGATTCGACGTCCAACGTGTGAGATATGGTCAAAAGTGTGAGTTCAGACTGCAGAGTCGGTGCTCTGAGCGTGAATTTTCGAGGGTGAAAAACAAGCGAAGCGAAGTTCGAACGAGATGGTTATTCAGTTTTATCGAAGTCCAGAACGTCATGGATAGGAGTGGTTCCAGCGTCGGAATGGACGTAGAGAGAAGAGGAGGATGAGGAGGAGAAGCAGGAGGAGGTTAGTGCAACGAAAGAGCGAAATGCTTCTAGCTAAACAAATATGTATTCACATACTTCCACCATTCATGTGTATTCCAAGTGTGGTCTGACCGCCCTTTTAAAAACTTTACCCTTCTGTCTACCCCGGGTTCCGTACACATTGGAAATGTTTCAACTGTAGCAGAGCTAGTCCAGTCCGTCTGCAGAGCGCAGAATGTATCGTTGAAATAAAAAGCAAAAATGAAACGTAAAAAGGGAAAAGGGAAAAGGGAGAAGGTAAAATTGTCCATCAACAAACGACAGAGAGGAGTACATTTGCCGGACATTTGTATCCATTGAAGAGAGTTAAGTATTCAAGTCTGTGTGCGTGCTATGTGTACCATGTGCCCCCATGTCCGTTTTGTTTACTGTTTTCAAAAGTGACGATGAGGAAATCGCAGGTTCCTTGTTGCAACACCCGGAAGCATATGATGGGTATAATAATAACTCAGTGGAGTAAAATAATGGACAATAATTCATGAGGCAAGTTATATTTCATGTTGTCGTATGATATACGCGAGTTGCTTGTTATGTATCCTTGTGTCAATCCATTTCATTGGACTGCGTTAATAATGATGATATATGAAATGAAGAGAGCATGGAATGGAATGGGGGAAAGAGGAGGAATGGACGAAGAAGGATATGGATTGAATCCGTAATCCTTGTTAGCTACGAATGTGTAACATAAACTTTTCCAGGATTATAAAACCCCGCAGCTACATGTCTCTGCATTTTAATCCTGGCTCTCTAAATCTGCTCTTTTATAGCAGCTATACAGATTAATTCATACACACGTATGACCTCACTCAATAATAAATTACGATTTCTGTATTGTTTAATTTCGATATGCATTGATCAAACTATCAGATTTCCTAGACTTTGTACATTCTTGAAAAATTCGAGTTCATCTGGTCAAGGGGGAACTTTGTCATATCGTTAAAACGACATCAAATTTGATCCTGAGATTCTGCAAGTGGGAAAATGCATTTCGAGACAGTTCGTTGCTAGAACTCAACTTTTAGCCGACGAATTAAACTATACAGTAAGATTTTCATGCAAGATCCGTGGCCGTTGATCAAATTTTCGTGCTTTTTTCAATCGTCCTGAATCAGAGCACGTGACTGAAAAGGTTTGTTTAGATGTTTCGCAGTGTATCGTGCGTACGGCGTCGCAGTGGAAGCCCGACTGTCGGCAGGTAGGGTGAAATTTCTCTCATTCAGCTAGTAGCGGAGGGAGCAAGCGACGCCGAGCGTCGGCGCTGCTCAACGATACACCAGAGCTTTATACTGACGACGCGACGCTTCAAATATACCCTCGCAGTGCGTGTTACGCGCCCGATACAGCAACACGCACCCCCGTAAACAAATTTTAAATAATACATCGAAACAACAACAATAAAAAAAAACAAAAAAAAAACGAAAACTATTGTATTTCACCCCAACAAAAAAAATCTAAGAATATGACACTGTAACCATCGTCGTCAAATCACCAGAAATTTTATGTCGCAATGAATTTCAAACTATTTAACAATTATTTAAGCCAAAAAAATGATCAGTTTTTTTTTTGTTTTGTTTTTCATTTTTATCATTTTAATTGTGTCGTTTATCGAATGCCACTTTTTTTGTTTTTTGGTTTTTTGGTTTATGATAACTGAACGAAAACGTCACTGATCATCATTACACGATATTGTAATCAGTGAAAGTTATCGTTTAAATATTCTGACAAGTGTTTTAATGAGTTTTTTTTTTTTTTTTTTTTTTTTTATTATTAAATCACTTCATGACAATTGTTAAATATTGTTTAAACCTTTCAAATGGTGTTTAAGAAAATTAATTAAACGCTTGATTTTCACAATCGTTGACCAACCACATACAGCGATTACAGTTTAAAAAAAAAAAAAACAAACACTCAAGATTTAGGGATGACAAATCCCGACTGATTATTCAACAATATTTATCACAAAACAACATTTCCCGAACAAAATCAAAATCGCAGAATCCATGTGGCACTGTCACAATTTTTTACCTTAAAACACGTTGAAATTTTTATTAATTATAAATAATTATTCATCATTTTTGAAAAAAAAAAAAACCACTCGATGTTTTGTTTTTAAAAACATTTGTATTATCACTTTTCACAAATTTATTTAATATACAACAGCTCGTTAAAATTATTTTATTCCTGTATGGTAATTATATTGTTGATAGAAAAACAGAAAAAGAAAAAAAAAAAAAAAAAAAAAAACAACATGCAGACTGTTTATTACAATAATAATGTAAATAAATAAATAAATAAATAAATAAATAAATAAATAAATAAACAAAATAAATAAATAAATAAATAAATAAATAAATAAATAAATAAATAAATAAATAAACAAATAAATAAATAAATAAATAAATAAATAAATAAATAAATAAATAAATAAATAAACAAATAAACAAATAAATAAATAAATAAACATAAACATAAACAAGCATATTAATATATTGTTGTATATATGTATATATATATATGTACAATATATAATATATATATATATATATATATATATATATGTATTATATATTATGGTGATAAAAAAATACCTTAGGCTCTATAGTAGGATGTTATAAATTTAGTTGTACTGGTTATAAGGAAGATGTGTGATGCACTGTTTAGTCTGAGCAACTGCAACGCGGTGATGTCGTTGGGGTTGCTTGCTGTGTTGTGTGCCGATTCGAATGGATAGAGGGTAGTACACTTGTTGTTAAGGATGCCTTGAGATGGTTGGGTTATCGCGCGGGGGCGGGTGAGGGGGAGGGAGGGAGTATGAAAAGTGGTTATAGAGAGAGAGAGAGAGTGGAGCCGTTGCGCCCGTATAGGAGTGGAAATGAGAGGAAAGGAGAGAAGAGAAGTGGAGAAGAGAGGAGAGGAAAGGAAAGGAGAGAAGAGGAGAGGAAAAGGAGAAGCGAGGTGAGGCGAGGCGTCAAGAGGCGAGAAGAAGAAGAGGAGAGAGGGTTTGTCCTGATGCCGTTGCGCGCAGTTGCGAGTTATACCAAACCCGACGTTACCTACCTACCTACCTACACCTACCCACCTACCTACCTACCTACCTACCTACCTACCCGTCGTCGTTGTCGTCGTCGTCGTCGTCGTCGTAGTCTAGGCGTCCCGACGTTCAACGTTTCAGGGTAAATGGGTGGATGTTGGTGGGTCGGTGGGTGGATGGGTTTCGACCTCTTAACCAACAAGCAACGAGTAACTTGTGCGCAAGTCGAATTCCACTATAGATACATACACACACACACACATTACATATATATATATATATATATATATACATGCATTCAACGAAACACAACCATATCATCAAAATACATATATATGTAATATGTATACATATATATACCCATCGCTCACATTTTCATTTTCTATTGTATATAATATATTATGTACCTAAATGTACCATATAATATGCGAATCTATAATTTTATTTATTTATTTGTTTATTTATTTATATAATTATTTTTCGCCCTATATACACACACATAAACACCGATTAACATGATATCCAACAAACTGGACCTATAGGCGAGACAAATCGCTTTGAAGAATGATTAAATTTCGAAAATAAAACTGTACATAAAAACAAAACAACAAACTTTTCATCAACTTACATAATATTATTATATAATATATATAATTATTTTTATTTTTATTTTATCTCATTTTTTGTTTTATCAAAAACAATATAATCCAATATTTAGGCATACTAAATTCTGCTCTTTGGATCTGCTGGCAGGGGGGGGGGGGGGGGGGGGGATACGGTATCAGGGGAAGTTTTCGTAACGAGACGTGGTCCACTGGTGTTAGTGATGGTGGTGGAAGAATGGGGGGGGGGGGGGGGGGGGGGAGAGAGCGCACCGATGGGATATGTTACCCTATAGAAGATAAGGGTAGCCGGAGCGAGATTCACTGTTAATCTCCCCCCCCCCCCCCCCCCCCCCCCCCCCCCCAACCTCCACACGCTCTTTCCCGAATATCTTCTCTCGTAGGTACGATTCTTGCTGCAGTGTAGGTATACTCCGCATATAGAGAGAAAGAGAGACAGAGAGAGAGAGAGAGAGAGAAAGAAAGCTGGGCTCTGGGTTTGGGTCGCCAAACACTGCACGGGGTGGGGATCGGGGGGAGTGAGACCGAAGTATGAACTTCTTCGTGGTGGGGGATGAACGGAGCCGAGACGGCGCAAACCGCGCTCTTCCCTTCTTCCCTCTTGCCTCCAAACCCCTCAACCCCCAACACGTTGCTAAAAGTGGGGATACGCACGACCGAGGAGGACTTACTTCACTACGTCCGCGACGCCCGTCAAGCGCGGCTTCGCGACGCGTCGGGGACGCTACTTTATCTGGTTTTTTTGTTGTCTATTTTTTTTTTTTTTTTGTTTTTTTCAATAATTTTTTCGTTCGTCGTTGTTGTTTCGTTTTTTTTTTTTCGTTCTTTTCTCTTATACAGGGAAAACAAACGAAAGAGGAAAAAATTGTTTATCTTTACTTTTTTGTTCCTTTTTTATTCTTCTCTTTTTTACTGTTTTTTTGCTCACACGTTCCAGACTGCAAGGACAAGATGAAAAAGAAATTTTCTTGTTTTTTTCTTTCTTTCTTTTGAAAATTCATGTAAATTCTTAGAATACGTTTTATAACTGAACCAATTTGTTGTTGTTTTTGTTGCATTTTTTGTTGTTTATTTTTTTCGATAGGTATTTTTTTTTTTTTTTTGGTTTTAAGGGGATGCGAGAGACGAAAGGGGTTCTTTTCATTCCTTTAGTTTTTTGTTTAAAAGAAAAACAAAAAAACAAAAACAAAAAAAAAAAAAATTCATCCCTACTCCTAGGGCAGCTGGTTGGTACCGTCTATATTATGTATATGCCAAGACGAGTCTCCTGAGGTACACTTCCCCCACTGTTCGGTTTTACGTCGACGCCGAACGAGCTGGAGCCAGCCGGCCTCGACGCCGACGCTTAGCGTCCTCCAATAAGAAGCGATCTCTACACAACGACGATTCAAATGCTGTCCAATAACAACGTCTTTTGTTGTTACAGCAAAGTTTCTTTTCGCTCTCTCCGCGCTATCCGACTGGTGGGGACAAACAGGGTTGGGGGTTGGGGGCTGGGGGCTTGAGGCTTGGGGCATGGGGGCTGGGGGCTGGGGCTGGGGTCTGGGGGAAGTAGCACCCCCTATTCTCCCTCACGGTACTTCGGTTTTTATCTTATATTCAAGGCGGCAACGTATTGGCTCATGGAGCCTGAGTTGGTTGGTTGCCTCACTGAGCTTCTTCTTTGCGACAAAGTTTTCTCTACTAATCGGGAAATGAATTTTCCACGATGACCTTTGCAGCTGGTATTTTTTTTTTTAAACAAGACTTTACAGTATACAGCATTTTTTTATTTTATATATTTTTTTTTCCTTCTCTTTCTTGCACAAAATTTCACGGTAATTCAACTAGTCTTTCGTCTTTATCCATCCTCCAACCGAACAGTGATGTAATTTACCCTTTTATATTTTATACGAAAATGAGTACCTTCTTTTTATTTTATCGCTGTATAACCCTCTCGATAATGGTCTGACAAAAAAATGCATGAGACATAAAATACTCGTCTCGATTAGGCGTACATTTATTGTTTAGAGAATTTTTTTATCCGACCAATACCTGACGAGATAATCTGACACGAGTGAAATTTCAACATCTCACATGTTCAGTGGCAGTAAATGTTGCCTAGCGATTTCCAAAGCGATGTTACAGAAAAATTTATTCGATATGAAATACGCGGTTTGATTAGCTCTACAAGTTTTGTAAGACGTGTATTTCGATCTGACTAAAAACCTACGAGATAAATTCGAAAGTATACGACGAATTTATCCATAAACGCGTCGCGCAGGAGTTAATTGGCTTAAAGAAATGACTGGACAATTATTATTGAAAGAACAAAGAAAACCGAAGGTAGTAACAAAAACGAAAAATCTAAAGGGTAGAATTCCGTCAAAGAAACCGGTGGCTAATTAGTCGTGTGAAGAATATCGCCTCTCTCTAAGTGAAGTACGAAATCTTTTTGTTGTAGGGTGAGAGAGATATAAGGTGGATGCGGAGGCTAGGTGGTAGTAGCAAGGGATGGTGAATAAAGGTAGGGAAATAGGAAGGGGGTTGGCAAAATTGAAATTCCTTCACTCGAATGACGACGCAGCAACTCATAAAAAGTTTAAACGTTTCACTCCCGTAGAGTGTTGCTTGTGGGTGTGTGTCTTTTCCAATATAAACTCTACTCTACTCTCCTTCAGACCGTGAGCAGGCTTTGCCGATTGACTTTGCACCCCCAAAAAAAAAAAAAGAAGAAAAAAAAAAAAAAAAAAAAAAAGAGTGAGAGAAAAAGAAAAAGAAAAAGAGGAAAAGAGAAGGAGGAAAATTCTTCCACCACCTCCACCCCTCTGACCAACTTTTAAAATCACCACCGTTGAAGGGAGGAAACTAGGGGGACGGTCGCAAGTTATACCCTGAAAAATTAGGGGCTTAGTTTTCCGCATTGCATAATATACACACATAACAGGCAAGTTAGCTCATAGAGTCTGTGCAAGGCTTGGATTTTTTTTCCCATTCAAAGAAAAAATGAAAAAAAATAAGCGAAGACAAGGGATGTTTTTTTTTTTTTCGTTTTTTTTTTTTTTTTTGAGAAACTGAGAAACTCGAGAGGTGCGGAAAATATCAGGATACCGGGAGTGATGAGGGGAAAGTTTTGGGAATAGCGCTGACTGATGTTTGCTGATATGCTGATGTAATTATTATATTGGTTCTGCTGGCCGGGCAGCTTCTTCTTATTTGCTACATTAATATTGCGGTATTCATTAGCTCAAACCGACTATATATATACGAGTACAAGACTGCGTTTCCGCTTGATTACACCAAGGCAAGCAAATATTAACCAATTCCGAAAATTATCCAGACCTCTTCTTCGCGAATACATATATACATACACACGTATATATATAGATAGATATACAACAAGTATACCATATACCGCATCTAGAAATGGTAAAATTGGGATAAGAAGTTTTTTTTTTTTTTTTTTTTTTCGAAAATAATTATTTTTTCTTATCTGAATAGAAAAAGAGAAATATCCAGTACTTGGATTTTCTGTTCGAAGGGTTGCATAAAAAAAAAAAAAAAAAAATGAAAAAATAAAAAAAAAGAGAAGACTAGAGAGAGAGAGCAAAATATTGTTCGTATAAGGTATGAAGTTTTATAGGACTACGTGAAATAAGGAGTGAAAGAAAGTTAGGGTTGGGCTGGGTTAGAAGAGTCGATATCTTTTCTACCCCTCTGACACTCGTGGATTGTAAGGGTAGGGGGTATGATTAGCATTACACTCTCTGAGCCTTGATGATCAATAGTCGGAATGTCCCCTTCCCTGTCCCTTTTCTCGCCTTTTCTCTCTATCTTTATATATATACCTATATATCTCGTTCTATCCTTCATTGAAGTACATGCGGGAGTCCTGGTACGTTTCATTCTTTCACTTATCCTGAGACGTCAATTTTTTTTCGTCTTTTTTTTTTTTTTTTTGCCTATTCTATGAAAAATAGAATAGCTGGATGAAAAAAAAAACCAAAAAGGCAAAAAAGAATATATATATATATATATATATATATAAGAAGAAAACATATTGTATTTGTATATGTGCCTCTCTTTCTTAACATATCGAAAAAAAAAAAAAAAAAAAAAAAATCTATATACTATATATACCATTGCGGAGAAGTAGTAACAACCCATCCATATTTATTGCCAACACTTTGGAATGGAAAAAAAGTGCCGATCCAGCAGGATAATATATAAGAAAGAATACTGGAGAATACTGCGCTGCTCTGGTTCTATATCGTACCAATATTCTATACCTATACTACACACATGAGTGTCTCTGTATGGTTTTTTTAGGGTGGGTATATTTTATTTCATTCGATTCAGCAGTGATATTTATTTATTCATAGATAATATATTGATGGAAACAATGAAAAAAGAAAAAAAAAGAAAAAATAAAAAATAAAGTGTGAAAAAATTTTCATCTTTCATAGTATATTGACGAGAATATTTAATCGATCGATTATTTTCAAGGAGCCATTATAAAGTTAAAAGTCGTGAGAGACCAAGAGAAAGAGAGAGAGAGAGAGAGAGAGAGAGAGAGAGTAAGGGCTGCAGCATTGTAATTAAGGGAAAAATCAAGTGGTCAAAAAAGGTCGTTACGCTTTCGTTCGTCGAAAAGAGATTCTTGTTGGGAAAATTGAGGTGGTTGAGATGAAGAGAAAAGGAGAAAGAGAAAGAGAGAGAGAGAGATAGAGAGGGTGGATAAATCCTTGTGCAGTCAAATGAAGTGAGAAATCTTTCGTCGACTACACAAAAGAAATTGTCAAAGAGATATTTTAGCCCTTGCCCATCATCAGGTTTTAAATTGGTGAAAAGTCTTGAGGCAGCTGTTCAGTTGGGAAAACGTAAAAGGGTGACGCGTAACGCGTTGATATCCTCGATGTGATAATTGTCGCGAAATAATTATCAATGATAATGATGAAAAGTCACTTCAAACGGACGGAATTCTTATTCTTCACTTTTGAAAAATCTTCGCTTGAAACTTGTTAAAGAAGAGAAAAAAAAAAAAGCAAAAAATAAAAAAATAAAACCTTTTCAAATGAGCGAAATTTTTCATTTTTTATTACTCAAATACTAGATATTATATATATATACGAGTTTTGAGTGATTTCAATTAAGCTTGAAGCGGTCTGAACGCGAGCTTTGCTCGGCTAACGTAACCGAGTGGTTCATATCGCGTAGTTCAAGACTGAAGTGAATATTTGCGATTGCTATCTAATATTTAGACACAGTCAACCGTACGGAGTATGTATTTCATTCGAATCCATATACCAATTCATGTTCCGCCTTACCGTTTGCCAAATTAAAGATGTTTGCAAAAAATCGAAAGGCTAGATCAAAGGAGCCAACGACGAGCTGACAGTCTCTACTCGTCGTTTTTTTTGTTTTTTTTTTCTATCAGCAACTTTCGATTTTTTTTAGAAAAGAATAAAAAAATTAAAAAAAATAGAGAGAAATGAAATTTTTGGTCGTTATTATATCAATAATATTCATGTGGGAATTAAAATAAGAAAAGAATTACCCTACTAGCAGCGAGGACGTCTCGTCGATCGCGTTTAACAATAAGGGTAGGATCGCTTTACACCCCTGTAGATCTTTCTCTCGTAGTCAGCGCCGCCCTGGTCAGAGACAGAGAGAGGGCGGGCAAAGTCCGCTGACGCGGCACTGTCCAAGCCAAATGGTGACCACCGTCCTTGGTAATGGCCCAATAGACGCTCCTTACATCGCCGCGAGATATTGTTTAGCTACCCCTGTACCCCGCGCCGCGATCAACCCCCGAGGGAATGCCCATTTCGACGTTGGTCAACCGTCATTTCGTCGTTAGATTATTGTACATAGGGTGTATCGTATTCGTGGTAAAAAACCAAGACGATTTTGTCCGCAACAAAAATTCGAGTCTCTTATAGTTCCCGAATTATAACGATTAGAAGTTTAACGATCGCCGCGCCAACTGGCGGTGGCGTCTCGCGATATACCGCCGACCGTTGAACCGCTGTCAGTCTCGCGATTGGCCAACTCTTCAAATCGCTGCCATTTGAAAATAGTTAGACTCTCGATATTTTCGCTGATAGAATATCGACGCAGTTTTTCACAAGGAATACAACTACCGTGATATGAATATGGACCGAATGATTTGAAAAAAAATAATTCTATGATCGAAAACACATCATTAAGTGTTGAAGTATGACGGAGAAAGACACAGTTTTTGTTTTAGACTGCACGCACACTCAGAAAAAGGTCTTGTTGACACAACCAAAATTTGGTTATTATATGCACAATCATATTTTTTGTTCAGTCAACCAAAAATTTCGTTGGGACCACCAAAATTTTGGCTATTCCAACAAAAATTTTTGGTTGAGTGAACAAAAAATGTGATTGTGCATATAATAACCCAAATTTTGGTTGTGTCAACAAGACCTTTTTCTGAGTGCAGGTGAACTGCTGCATAACTATGTTAACTTGCGCGCATGAGAGGATGACTATCACTTTACTGTAAAACAGAGCGTCGATCGGTTCGAAATTACTTTGATACTTTATCCAAACGGTGTTTTATCCGAGGCAATCATCGGGCGAAGAAACATTTCAGGAAATTGCATTTTATTCCGACGAAGTTTAAAGATCGTGTGTGTCGATTGGGAACAGCCTAAGCCAGTTTTCGCGCGGTAGAAATCGAGGAACAACTTTTAGATTGGCGAGCCGATAGCTCAAGGGATGATTTAGTCGTAGATATACCTCCGTAGAAAAAAATAAAATAAAATAAAATAAAAAAAATAAGAAAAAGAAAGAATGGTATAAGGAAACTAAAATACCTGCAGCAACAAGGAATTCTTTTTTTTTTTTTTTATTTCGTTCGCGGACTGTTCAGGGGATTTACACCCCTGAGAAATCCGTGGCCGAGTGTATTTCGTATTTCCCTCAGTTTTCTAATGCCCCAAAAAAACTCGGGCCTCCTTCCATCTCATCTCCTCTCGAGGAAAACCAGGAGCGCTTGACGAAACTCGCGAAACATTTGGCGAAATAACGTTAAATATTTACCGATGGGGCAATTGTTCCCGTCAGCGAAGAGATAAACATCATTATATAATGTATATAGTATATATATATATATATACTGGTATATATATATATATATATAAGTAGGAAAATAAGGGGGATGATCCATTCAACCGTCCATCGCCACGTCGCTCCTCTGTCTCTCATCCATCCATCCGTCCATCCATCCATCGCTATCCCCGATCATATCCTGATTCTCTATTCCCGCAGGATACAAGTCTATATACTATATACGGAACACGGAAAACCACCCTGCACCAATATACTTCATAGTATGCTCCCTCTATTTCTGATTATATTTCAATTAATTCTCTTGTTTGTTCTGCCACGGACGTGGATCGCGCCGACCATTGATATACAGACGTATTCATTTGTTTGCCGGAAGTTACGTAGACTAACTTATCGATATTCCATTGTCTGCGTTATATAGGATTCGAAAAAAAAATAAAAAAAAAATTACCTCCTTTTCACATTTTTATCAAATAATATAATAACTGAATTATACACAATACTGTGCAACGTTATTAATTATTCATTTTGTGATTTTAGATTTTTGTGCTTTTCTTCATTTTATGACTTTACTTATTTCAAAAACGATTCAAACCGCTATCAATGCGCTGGTGGGGTTGGAAGGGATGGTAGAGATTAAGTGCATTGATAGAGAGACGATAACGGATAATAGAAGGGTATAAACTATTAATTGATTCATTATCAGGGACCCTTATGAAGGGTTTTTCGCTGAGGTTGAAAATAAAAAATAAAAATACCGGGGGTTGGGGGTGGGGGTGGGGGTGGGTTGTTGCAGGCTACGTGTACTGTACGATTATTATGAGTGCCTACCTCGCAGCAGGGTTTGTATAAGCAGAAGCTATCGAGACTGTATTATTACGACGTGGTCCCTAAGGGTTGCCAAGAAAAAGAGGTTGGGGGATGTTGTCAAACAGCTAGAATCTGCACCACTGCCTATTTAATTATTTCGTAGTTTTAGTCTAGCCTGAAGCCCAACGATTCGCTTTTATTAATTACCTTAATTTACACACTCACTTATATGATCTGCGTCGGAGAATTACCACTATGAGAACCCACCTGAAACATAGACAAAAATTTTCATGTATTAATCGTATTTACTCAACCACATATTTTTATCAAATTATCTCAGCTGCCGTTCAGTTTTTTCAAAAATACTTCAGACAAAAGTTTTAGCCCTTTGAAAACTCCGACTTTTATGTCTCATACAATTTTTCTGGAAACTGAACCGTTTCCATGAAATACGGGGTTTTGTATCTGAGTCGATTTCATTTTCAACACGTTTTCGTTCATCTAATGATCGGCTGCTCTAGTTTCGAATCCGTTCAGTTTTTTGAAAAATACTTCAGACAAAAGTTTTAGCCCTTTGAAAACTCCGACTTTTATGTCTCATACAATTTTTCTGGAAACTGAACCGTTTCCATGAAATACGGGGTTTTGTATCTGAGTCGATTTCATTTTCAACACGTTTTCGTTCATCTAATGATCGGCTGCTCTAGTTTCGAATCCGTTCAGTTTTTTGAAAAATACTTCAGACAAAAGTTTTAGCCCTTCAAAAACTCCGACTTTTATGTCTAACACAATTTTTCTGGAAACTGCACCGTTTCCATGAAATACGGGGTTTTGTATCTGAGTCGATTTCATTTTCAACACATATTCGTTCATCTTATGATCGGTTGCTCTAGTTTCGAATCCGTTCAGTTTTTTGAAAAATACTTCAGACAAAAGTTTTAGCCCTTCAAAAACTCCGACTTTTATGTCTAACACAATTTTTCTGGAAACTGCACCGTTTCCATGAAATACGGGGTTTTGTATCTGAGTCGATTTCATTTTCAACACGTTTTCGTTCATCTAATGATCGGCTGCTCTAGTTTCGAATCCGTTCAGTTTTTTGAAAAATACTTTAGACAAAAGTTTTAGCCCTTCAAAAACTCCGACTTTTATGTCTAACACAATTTTTCTGGAAACTGCACCGTTTCCATGAAATACGGGGTTTTGTATCTGAGTCGATTTCATTTTCAACACATATTCGTTCATCTAATGATCGGCTGCTCTAGTTTCGAATCCGTTCAGTTTTTTGAAAAATACTTCAGACAAAAGTTTTAGCCCTTCGAAAATCCCGGCTTTTATGTCTCGTGCGATTTTTCCGGAAACTGAACGGTTTCGAAGAAATACAGAGATTTGTATCTGACACGATTTAATTTTCATGACATTTATATTCCTTTAATGATGGAGCTTGCCCCATGTTTGAATGGCCCTGAAAAATGTCCTCTCCTTTTCTGCAGCAGGGGGTTAAACCCGAGTGAGAATCGATAAGAGTGTTACAGTGTCAATCCATTCGGTCAGTAAGATAAGGGTTCCTCAGCCATTGAGTTCTGCAACGATATCGTAGCAGGATTAATGAGCAACTATCAACGCTAGTGGAGCTTATAGTGAGGCTATTAATCACGATAACCATTCCGTAGTATAAATATAGTCTGAGACAATCTAAACGGATGAAATTCTCTGACCAATAACAACGTACAGAAAAAAGCAAAAAGGAAAAATCAAAAAATAGTCAAAGTTAGGAAAGATTTTCTTCCGGACCAACAATCAGAGATAGTGGAATGAAGGATGGGTTTAAATGTTACATCTCGTTGTCGTATATCAACCCGTGTCAGTGGGATACGAATCTTGTAACATGCTTCAATGATACGAAACCTTTCAAAGATTTTCGCACCACCTTCACAATGGCTTTCGAGGTGTGCTCCTATAGTTGCACATAATTTGAAACAAAAAAAAAAGTAGAATTATTTCTAGGACTCAAGAAAGGCTTTTTTTCTACCCTCTGAATTCCAAGCAAAATCCTGTAGGATTCTGAGCATCCCATGTGTGCTTCAATATCGCTAACAAATCCGTGACATCCGAGAGCCCTTCAATATATTATCACGCCTAGCTCTACGGACAAGCAAACTTTCTGCAGACGGTGGCCCTGTGCAGGGTGTAATGAAATATTGTCTATAGGAAAAGGGCCTGGGTATTTGAAAAATTCTGCAAGGCTGCACTCTGAACGAAATCATCCCTATAAGATTCTACTTACAACTTGGGTTCTTCGAGGACCCGGGAAAGATTCAGGCCCTTTTTTTTTTTTTTTTCTTTTTTTTTTTATTCAACCACCGACGTGGTATACACGTTCACGATCCTCGATGGAAGACAATATCGCATTTTATAGTTCTCTGTGTAATTGTGGAAGTTTGTCGAGGGTAGTTGGTTATAGGTACTATACATATACATACACAACGCCACCCGCTCGCACACACGTGGGTATAAATAGTGAGGAAATACCTCTGGGTGTCAGACAACTCACATCCTGGGCCAACATCTCCAGGGTAGCATCGTCGTATAACCAAGGCTAACAAGATTTCGTGTATGTAATTGGTTGAGTATTAAATTGCGTATTCTAAGGTGGAACTGGAAGGAAGGAAGGAACCCGGAATTGGAAGGGGAGATGTAATGGCTGTGGGTAGAGGATCATTTAGTAACATACTGTACTACCGTCACAGCTAACGCAGACTGCGCGACGCAACCCTTTACCTCCTTACACATCTCGTCACCCTCCGCAAGAGCTAGTTCGAGATAGACTTTCACCCACGTCTTCAGGGGCTACTTCCAGCCTCTGCTTAAGGCAGAATTTATTCTTCAAGTTCGATGAGACGCAACTCTTCAAAGACTGATTAACGCAACGTGGCTTTTTAGTTTTCAGTTTATACGTGGCGAACCAAACCTCGAATGGAAAAATACTTGGAATAAAAATTGTAGCGCTAATCAAAGCGCTCACTTTATGTTCAGCACATTTTTCCATAACTCTAATATTCGAGCTACTACAACCGATTTTTTGCACACTGCCGAGCCTGTCTAATCAGCTCGTGTATAAAACCAGGTATATTTCGTCGACTGTAAATTGGATCGAAAAATGTTCCGAATAAAAGTTGTAGAGCGTATCATCGGCGACATTTTTTGTTTCGGAAATTTTTTTGTAAATCGAACGCTAAGATTCCTACGAATTTTATTATTATTATATGGTAAGATAAATTGCATGTGTTCTCAGCTGAGTGGAGTACGTCTCGTCTTTACACGGTTGGATACAAATTGTCTCTTGGGGAGACGAGTTTAGTTAATTCCTAAACGGTCAATTAAGCCTGTGTCTCTAAATTGCTCAACCACCTTTGCAGGATATTAACTCTACAGGGTAGGGGTTTCGTTCTAGGACCTCCGAAGATGGTCCATGTAAGGAACCGGAGCGGGTTTGTAACGACGGTAAGCCAATCTAGCCGAGAAGGCTGTCGCGTGGTATGCTCGGCCAATAAACGCTAAAATCACTAAACTAACTAGTTTGGGCTACTCTCCTTCAGGTTCTTGGGACGACGAACTGCGCTGTCCCAACCCTTTTCCTATACCAACCCCGTCACCGCCCAGATCCACATTCTGTCCCCATATAGGTATGTACGTCTCCGTTTACTCATACCATTTAATTAACGCGAGGTGCAGGAAGGAGGCAGCTAATGTAAGACAATCCGCAAATCATAAAAACTCAATTTTTGCAAAGACCAACTTCAACCCGAAATATCTCAGCCCCTGTATGAAAGAGAATTATTTTTCATTATATCGATTCAAAGCTTGAAGTTTCAGCTTTCAAATGAGCCTAAGTAAAACGATGTACAATATATTTATCAAAAGTTATTGAACTTCTTACAAGGATCTGTCCACTGATAGAATTTCAGCTAAGATCATGACTTCAACCCCAAATATCTCAGCTCCTAGATAAAGGCGATAAAGTTTTTGGTACATCGTTTTAAAGATTGAAGTTTTAGCTTTCATATGAGCCTAAGTAGAACGATGTACAATATATTTATCAAAAGTTATTGAACTTCTTACAAGGATCTGTCCAATGATAGAATTTCAGCTAAGATCATGAGTTCAACCCCAAATATCTCAGCTCCTAGATAAAGGCGATAAAGTTTTTGGTACATCGTTTTAAAGATTGAAGTTTTAGCTTTCATATGAGCCTAAGTAGAACGATGTACAATATATTTATCAAAAGTTATTGAACTTCTTACAAGGATCTGTCCAATGATAGAATTTCAGCTAAGATCATGACTTCAACCCCAAATATCTCAGCTCCTAGATAAAGGCGATAAAAATTTTGGTACATCATTTTGAATATTGAAGTTTCAGCTTTCAGATGAGCCTAAGTAGAACGATGTACAATATATTTATCAAAAGTTATTGAACTTCTTACAAGGATCTGTCCAATGATAGAATTTCAGCTAAGATCATGACTTCAACCCCAAATATCTCAGCTCCTAGATAAAAGCGATAAAATTTTTGGTACATGATTTTGAAGAGTGAAGTTTTAGCTTTCATATGAGCCTAAGTAGAATATCGTAGGATATCGGGAGTGGAAGTTATAGCATTTTGTAAAGAATTTTGCAGAGTAGGCGAGACATAACAGAGTAGGACATGACACGTGGAAGGTACAAGCATTGATCGTAGATTGACAAAACGCTGTATAGCTATACACATGGCTGTTATATAATGTTTGCGTCTTTTCACGGTGTTGTTACCAACTTTTTCGTAATCGCCTGATCTCAAATCGCTGGGGATCAAACTCATCGCTCGTGGAAAAGTAGCAAGAACAAATAGAGCTATTTATTGAACTAAAGGAGTTCCCAAGACAAATATCCTCCCGTCATCACTCCGAGGATCTTCAGACCCGATCGCTCGCACCCCATGACAAATTTTTACCCATCATGCGTGGCGCCACAAAAAAAAAAACAAAGAAAAAACGAAAACGAAAACGTATCGTATTATAACAATGCTTGTGGTGGTTTTCAGTTAACTCCATAGACTTAACGTTATTATGAAAAGTTTAAGGGAGGTGAAAAGGCGCGTATTTCCCGAGAGCAATAGCATAATATGCCTTGTTTAACTAGCCTTTTAATTAGAAACGTTTAAAAATTAACTCTATACCAAAAAAAAAAAAAAAAAAAAAAAAACGAAATAAATGTACGTAGAAATATGAAATGCCGGACCTCTTTAAAAATTTTCTCCTCAACTAGTCTGAAGGGTAGTTCATTAATTAATTAATAAATAATTAATTATATTATATTCAAAATTCAAAAAATTATACACCGTATTATATTTGTATTAATTTTTTTTAATTTCGTTTTTTTGGAAGATAAAAAAAAATTCCACCCTAGTTCTATCTACGTTATTATTATCGTTTTGGTGATGCATTCAGCTCGGGAAATCCGTGGCTGGGATTTACCCGATGTTGTATAGAAGAGAGAGGCTGCAGTGTGGAGAGGTGAAAGGACTTTGTTGAGTTTTTAAAACAATACGAGGTGGCTTGGGATCGCGTTATTTACGAGAGAATTTTCGCCGAAAGAATTAAGGACGAAAAATTACACAAAGAATAATAACAAAGGATTCTGGGTATACCGGACGCGTTTTCCACCAAAGTAGGTACGAGGAATACGTAAACAGCAAATATTAAATTAGGCATGGTGTAGTAGGTAGGTAGGTAGGTAGGTAGGTACCAACGCAGGTTTATAAAATTCTATGAAATTAAATGAATAAATGATGGGAAACTATGGTTATCCTCCCTTTGCATATGGGGAGCCCGGAAACACCTTACCGTTCATTCGATTTATACCCTTATGCTTTTTGAAAGGGGACAAAACTTTCGGTCCTAAATAAAAAGGGTTGTCATTTTAACCCGGGCTAAGAATAAAGAATAAGAATAAAAATAAGAATGCGAAAAGAATAAGAATAAGAATAAGAATAAGACGAAGAAGAAGAAGAAGAAGAAGAAGCGGTTATATTTCTTAAAGTTTTCAACCCCGGCACAACGCCGAACTGAATTGGGGTGAAAATATGGACGGGATATTATTATTAAATACGATTATCCAACGGGGCTTAAAGTAAAAGTGAAAAGTTGAGGGCATGCAGCTCTTTTCCAAGGTTCACGCCTCTCAAACTTTTACCCGATTAAGACGAAATGAATTAATCTTCATCCCTGTAGTAACACTCAGAGTCGTTCGTGCCACCCGCACCTGCGGACTCGAGACAAGAATAAATTCGAAAAAAATAAAATAAAAAATTACAAGAAGAAGAAGATGAAGACGAGAGATTGAAAATTCGCTTCACTCGAAATTTAAAAAATCAAACAAATCAAAATTCTCCCTTTCCATTCGAATCAACCCTTCTGATATTTTCATTCTCCTTCTATTCTTATTATTTTTTTCTTTTTTTATACACTTACATTATTTATCTGTATAGTAGTACATATATGTATATAGACGGGTACATATATAAATATATATATCTTCGTAAATGATGACCGGTCGTTTAACTACCCTCTGGTCTAACAAGTTTCCATCGGCATCGCCGAGAGCTGGGCGTAGGAAGTGCTGATCGGATAGTATTTAGCAATAAACTTTGATTTCCGACTGCTTCGGTGGTGAAAGAAGCCCCTGATTTCGTCGGGGTTGCGAAAATTACAGTCCTAAAATGTCCGGTCTGGTCCGTCGCGGTACTTCAACGATCAGTTTTTTTTTTTTTTTTTTCACTCCATATAGTACTAGCCCCGGTCAAAATTGTACGTTTCGAATGGCTCTTTCATTGATAAAGAACGATTAAACTGCAGACTGAGTCAATTATACGAACAGAAGCAAAAAAAAAAAATTGAAAAAAGTGAAAACAAAAAAAAAAGAAAAAAAAAAAAAAAGATATACAGAAAAAGAGAGCTGGGTGGAGATTAATGAGTTTGCCGGATTTACTCTCATTCTCTCTTTTACTTCTATATGACGAAAATATTGTGAAAAATGTTGAAAGTTGATATATTTTTTTTTTTTTTCGTCTTTCATTCTTCGCTTCTTCTTCTTCTTCTTCTTCTTCTTTATTTCTTTCTTTCTTTATTCTTTATTCTCTTTAACCCTCGAAATACATAATCGAGAGATGATCATATTTACTTAATCTTTTCCTCATTGATTGGCAAAGTCTAAACGTGGCTCGTACCTCGTATCGGCAATGCCACACTCAAGGGCCAAACAATAGAACCACCCCCGCCGCCCAGCTCCCCTCGCCGTCCCCATATAATTGCTTTCGTAGCTCAGTGAACGTTAAATATTCCATACTTTGGTTTCATGGTTTCAAGCCTGGCTCCGATCCGTATGAAGGCTGGCTTCCCATCCACCCCCAACCCCCAAACCCCCAAACCCCCAAACCCCCAGACCCCCAGACCCCCAAACCCTCGCAGTAACGCAAACTGCAACCCCCAACGTCAACTTGGTAGAGCAACCAATTCAATTCTTCGTTGAACCAATCGAGTAAATAGTAAGTTGGGACAGGGAGGAAAGAGAGGGAAGGAAGAACCCTTATTTTAAGGTGGATTGAAGAAACCTGCAACGATATATAATATATATTGAAATCACATTCAAAGGACATTTTACCATATATTTACCTGCGAATGCGTATATTTCTGCCTAAAATAATACCAATTGCCTTCGATCTGAATCAGACGAAAAATCACCCTTATTTTAATATCGAAGAAGAAGAAAAGACGAAAGAAACTTTTTTTTTTTAGAAAAATAGCTTTCTTTTTGGTTTTTATTCGCTTTTTTCGATCTTGGGAGAAAAAAGAAGAAAACAATATTCGCGGAGCTTTTTTGACCCTAGAAAAACTCAATGGAAGCTTTCGAAAAAAAGGGGATGTTATGAGACAGACGCAGTGTTCTTCAGATTTTCAAGAGCTTCCGATTATCATTTCCTGGCTAATACTATGGCTATTCAATTCTGCAATTTTTTTACTTCTCGAAATTCAAAACTCTTGATTTACGGATAAAATTGAAAAACAAAAAGCTTTCACTAGCTTGAATATCCTACAGTCCTCTTCAGTTAATTTCTCGCCTGCTAATTTTGTACGAAAGCACAATTTCTCGTTTTATTTCGTATTTGAAAGTTGTGAAGCTCTTCTTTCCATTCCAAAAACAAAAAAAAAAAACAAAAAACAAAAAGCTTTTTAACAAAGTGGGTAGCTTTAATATTTCAACAGTTTATTTACATCTAAATTTTAAATTTCTCAAAAATTTGTTCAATCTTTTGAGAAATTGTGAAAAAAAACAGAGCTTTTTTGTTCTTTTTTTTGAAAGCAGAAAAAATAAAAGCTTTTCGAAAGAAATATCGCCAATAAATCGTCGATTCATACAACAAAACAATTTCTCATTCCATTTTACGTTCAAAAATCACGAAGCTTTTCTTTCCAATTCAAAAATTGAAAATCCAAAAAGCTTTCCGAGAAGTTCGGTAGAAAACTAACCGTTGAGTGTATCCCTCAATGGTACTTCAGTACTTATTATCATCATTTGAATTTTCATTTTCGAAAATGAGCTTTTTTTGGGAAAATGAAAAAATGAGCTTTTTCTGGAAAAATGAAGAAAAAAATGAGCTTTTTTGGGAAAATGGGGGAAAAAAGCTTTACGAAGGAAAAAAATCTCTGATGAATCGTTGATTTGTACATAGATTGAAGTATTTAGTTGACGTAAGCTCAAGGGAGTAAGTATAGTCAGGTATTTAAGCACCGAGCTTTATAAAGAGGTGAATCTTCGGGGGGGAAACTATAATAAACCGTTTAGCGTGACGGGACCGCCTCGAGAACACCTTGGCGTTTCAAATCACCCCGGAGTATATGTCTTGGGGGGCCTATAGCCACTCCGAAACTCGAAAGACCATGGCGCAGAGGGAAGATTTCAGCAGTTAACTGCTCAGGGGTACAATAGACTCCTGCCTCACCACCGGATAGCTCCTGTCTCAGGGCTCAATTCACTCTATAAAGACTTCAAGACGATCCAACCTATTGTCTATTCTTCCCGTTATGAGAGACCCCCCCACCCCCACCCCCACCCCTCGAGTGTGAGAAGGGGATGAATCTTTATACTGCCATCTAATTAGCCCCGGCGTTTAAACTGACTATATAAATAAATTAAACCCCATTCTATTTTTTACAAAGGACTAAAAAAAAAACTCACCCCTGGACTTATATTTTCATTTTTCCATTTTTTGTTTCTTTTTTCGTTTTTTTTTTTTTTTTTATTTCATTTCTTCAAACGTTGCGACTAAAGCGAGAGGAATATATGAATTTATTGAAAACGATTAATTATATACCTTAGTGCAGGGAATCGCCCGAGTGATAATTAAGAATGGAAGAAAATTAGAGCAAGAAAAAAAAAAGAAAAAGAAATGGGAAAACGATGAAAGCAATTGCACTGCGCCCACGAGGGGTTGAAATTTTTGAGAGTCAAGAAACAGATGGTCGATTAGTATATAAGATATAACAAAAAATTGAAACTGGGTGGGGAAATATTATGCCTATATATATATATATATATATATATACTAACACTATAACTATACATATATACTAGGTATAGGTACTGCGAAGTTACACGTTTTAAAGTATAGGAATCAAGAGAAATGTGTATTAATTTTTCAAGTTTTTTAATTAGCGAATGTCTCATTTCCACAGGGACATTTATATTAGAGGAAAACTCCGGCCAGGCTGCAGGCAGGCACACGGCTTGGCTTGGTGGTTCAATTCTCTCGACAGTTTCTTACACTCTGCAGGATGGAGAGGATGAGGTGGAAAAAGTAGGAGGAAGGTAGTAGGTACACCTTGGCTTAAGTTTTTCCTTTTTTACTTCATCCTCTCCTTTTTCTCATTTTTTTTTTTTTTTTTTTTTTGAAAGACTTTGGTGGAAAAAAAAAAAAAAAATTAAAATAAAATAAAAATTAGAAAAATTGATTCGACCCTGCCGTTGGTAATTTTTAATCGTTATTTTAAACCGCGAAGGAAATAAAAAAAAATAAAAATAAAAAAAAAAAAGGTAGAAAAAATTGGAAAAAGTTTTGACGTTTGTCGCACGTCTTTGACCTGGCGCGAGTAGCGCAGAAGCGCGCGGGGCGCGATGATAGATTGTTTAAATCTTTTCAGTTTTGCCGTTCGCTTGGAAGTAAAGAACGAAGTATAGGAGGAGAAGAAGAAGAAGAAGAAGGAGAAGACGAGAGAGAAAAAAAAAAAAAAAAAAATTTGCGAAAAGTTTGAAACGCTGTGCCATTGCGAAGGCGAGAGGCATATATAAAAGAAGAAAAGAAAAGTTGACGCGCGGGTGGGTGAAAAAAAAAAAAAAGTTTTCTTGATTTAGCGTGTTAATAGATTAGCCGTTTGTGTTAGCGAGTTGAAAAATTCCTCCCTTAACTACTTTTTCTCCCACCCCTTCGACCAGAGAGAGAGAAAAAAAAAAAAAAAAAAAAAAAAACAAAGATTGAAATATTTCAATTCTTTTTTCGAAATTTTCAATGCAAGATTTGTAATTGTTATCCGGGGGTCGGATGAATTTTTTTTAACAGTCATCTCCCAAATCGGTATTCCAAAATAATTCAAAAACAATTCTCTAATTTTTTTTTCAGATTTTTATCTAAACTCTGAACCCTCCCAACTCAAGAGGGTGGATTCCCCGATTTAAAATATACACGTGTTTCGGCTATATTCTCAGTATTATATAATTATATTTTATCCTATGAGTAATAAATTTTTGAAAAAAAAAAAAAAAATCTCTAACCGCGAAATTTTAGTGAGTAAATTGGTGCTGATAAGGGGAGAACAGAAAAATACGAAGCATTGATCGATACTATTTTTTGTTGAATTGAAAAAAAAAAAAAAAAAAAAAAAAAAGAAACGTCAGATTTGGAGGGTATATGCAATTCGTCTAGATTCCCAGCTTATGGTACGATGATGTGAATTTTTTATCAGAATAGTAGCACCAATGCTCACCAAAATCTCGCGATTAAAGATTTTTGTTCCAAAAATTATTACTCTTGCAATAAAATATATAATTATATACTACTAAGAATTTTTATTTATTTATTTATTTATTTATTTATTTATTTTTTATTTTTTATTTATTTTTTTACATACACCGTAACATAATACGGTTACGTACTGTATAATATATATATATGCTTGACGAGGAGATAAAATTGCCAGTGAGGTCTGGCTTGGTACGATAATATTGTTTGTGTTTATTTAGTAAATCATTTTATCTGAAGCGAGTAGAGCGAAGAGCCCGAAGAGTGTACATATTATAATGTACATGTGTATATAATACATATGCGTATGTATATATGTGTTGGCCTTCTCTTTCAAAATGTGTTAGTAATTTGAATACATGAAAGGTGTAACGTTATAAAAAAATAAAAAAAAGTAGAAAAAAAAAAAAAAAAAGAATTATACAACAGATACCATATAAGGAAAAAACTGTTTTTCTATCTTGATTTCGATTTTCAATTAAAAAATTTTTTTTTCAGAATTTTTGTATTCATTTCTTTTCTTCGAGAAGAAAATTCCATCTGTACCTAATTTCGAATTCAATTTTCTGATTATTATAAATTCGATTTTATACTATATCGAAATAAAAATAATCAGAATTAACAGAAATAGGATATAGAGAAAAAAAAAAAAAATTACACACATATAATATATTCCATTTTCCGTATAGCACGGGAAAATTTTTTTTTTTTTTTTTTTCTACTCTGTGCGCACTACTAAAATATTATCTCAAAGTTGAATGAAACAAAAATATTATATATTTAATTCTAGCGAGTTCAAACCTTGAAATGCTGAAATAATCTCCCGCTGATAATTGGCTGGGGGATGTGGTGTATGAATGTTTATTTGGAAAAACAAGAAAAAAAAAAAAAAAAAAAAAAAAAAAAAAAAAAAAAAGCAGGAAAAATTTGAAAAGCTTTGCAGATACCTAAAAGTTTACCTCTCTATAAATAATCAACTTTTTCATTTATTTATCCGTTTCTGTGTTGAAAATGAAAAAAAAATGTAAATTTTTTTTTTTTTTTTTTTTTTTGATTCTCGATTTTTTATTTCAACTTCGTTTTTTCGTATTTTTTATATTTCTATTGTTTTGCTATTAGAATATGTGATAAACCTTAAACTAAAATTATTCTTATATAAAAATAAAAGTTATACTCGGCTATTTCGCCCTGCCTTTTCCCAACTTCTCTGCTATATTCTCGATCCTGCAGCTCCTCGACTCTTCGCAGTCTACGAGCCCCATCCAGCCTCTCTCGTTTGTAAACCAAACACGCGTTCTTTCTCCACTTTATCGTTTGCTTTTCACGTATATGGTATTGGTATATATATACTATATTTGTAGATATAGGTAGGTAATATGTATGTAAGTGTATAATGATGATCATCACTCATTATCTATCTATGTTTACATGAATATATACATTATACATTATACATGCATATATATACATGTATTGACGGCAACAAACATTGTATAGAGCGTGCCGAAGGTAAAGGCTTGAGACCTTACGAGATCATCTCAATCAACAAAATTCTCCCGAATTTAAAGAATTATTCGATATTTGACTAAAAAGGTTCAGAAAATTAAAAAAAATTTCAACAAATTTTTTTTTCAAAATTGTTATAACACGAAAAAAAAAAAAAAGTCAATGTACTTTGAGCACTGGAAGGATTGACCGTTATGGCTTTTGAACGTACGCTGAAATCGAAGAATAACGTAAAAATGGCAAAAATTGAGCCGAAACAGTATTGAGAAAGTGATGGAAATGGTCAGGATATAGGATTGAAATGAACTACGACTTGTGAAACTTGCGCTAAAATCACACATAGATGTTTTTAAAGGGTCAAATATGTGATGAAAGATCTTTGAAAAGCTACAAATGGTCAAACGCGCAGTAAAACGGACCAAAATCTTCTGAGAACCGGAAAGAATGTTTGGGACACGAGTTTAAAATGGCCAAAACTTTTTGGAAACGGGATAAATTGCTCTGAAAATGGCCCTGGGTACAGTAAAATGTATGAATACTGTTGAAAACGGTTTAAAAAAATGGCCAAAACCTTTTTTCGACATCTGAAGATGCGTTGAAAATTATTAGACAGAAACTAAAATGGATCAAGACCCTTTTTAAAATTGCTAAATAGGTGTTGAAGGTTACTTTAAAAGCTATCAATGGTCAAACACGCAGTAAAATGGACCAAAATCTTCTGGAAAATCTCTGAAAATGACCAAAGACAATTAGACACGTACTAATATGGTCCAGAATGTTTTGGACATGAGTTTGAAATGGCCAAAACTTTTTGGAAACGGGATAAATTGCCCTAAAAATGGCCCTGGGTACAGTAAAATGTATGAATACTGTTGAAAACGGTTTAAAAAAATGGCCAAAACCTTTTTTCGACATCTGAAGATGCGTTGAAAATTATCAGACAGAAACTAAAATGGATCAAGACCCTTCAGACATGATTTAAAATGGCTAAATAGGTGCTGAAGGATACTTTAAAAGCTATCAATGGTCAAACGCGCAGTAAAATGGACCAAAATCTTCTGAAAAATCTCTGAAAATGACCAAAGACAATTAGACACGTACTAATATGGTCCAGAATGTTTTGGACATGAGTTTGAAATGGCCGAAACTTTTCAGGAACGGGATAATTTGCCTTAAAAATGGCCCTGGGTACAGTAAAATGTATGAATACTGTTGAAAACGGTTTAAAAAAATGGCCAAAACCTTTTTTCGACATCTGAAGATGCGTTGAAAATTATCAGACAGAAACTAAAATGGATCAAAACCCTTCAGACATGATTTAAAATGGCCAAATAGGTGCTGAAGGATACTTTAAAAGCTATCAATAGTCAAACACGCAGTAAAATGGACCAAAATCTTCTGAAAAATCTCTGAAAATGACCAAAGACAATTAGACACGTTCTAATATGGTCCAGAATGTTTTGGACATGAGTTTGAAATGGCCAAAACTTTTTGGAAACGAGATAAATTGCTCTAAAAATGGCCCTGGGTACAGTAAAATGTATGAATACTGTTGAAAACGGTTTAAAAAAATGGCCAAAACCTTTTTTCGACATCTGAAGATGCGTTGAAAATTATCGGACAGAAACTGAAATGGATCAAGACCCTTGAGACATGTTCTAAAATGGCCAAAATAGGTGGTGAAGGTTACTTTAAAAGTTATCAATGGTCAAACGCGCAGTAAAATGGACCAAAATAATCTGAAAACTTTCTAAAAATGGCCAAAACTTTTCGGGTACAGTAAAATATATGAATACTATTGAAAAAACGGTTTAAAAAAATGGCCAAAACCTTTTTTCGACATTAGTAAACGGGTTAAAAATGTCGCGACAAAAATGAAAGTGTCGCAAAAAAAAAAAAAAAAAAAACGGTAGGAACATTTTTTTGGACAGATTTCTGAGTTCGATATGATCGCGAATTTATGTATATACCTAGTAGATATATATATATGATGCATTGAAATTGTGAAAGATGGATTAAAAAGCTAGTAGGTATAAGAGCTTTTCAAGTATATGTAGTATATTTTTTATTTTTTATTTTTTATTTTTATTTCGTACTTGCATTACAGCGAGTATAATATACGATTTTTCAACTTGAACGTATATGTAGGTATATACACGCGTTATTATATTTATAAAGAGTGAATAGGTAGGGTAGGTATACGTATTGTAAAGTACTATACCAAAGCTAGCTTGATATACTTAATCTACTACAGGTATATCCTTATGTAAATATAATCCTAGTTGTTTTATTGCTCAAATTTAGAAACGGTGAATGTATATATGTACATACATATATATGTATATATATATACGTATGCGTACTTTACGATGAATTCCCATTGCTCGAACTGAGAACCGAAGGGTTTGAGGGTGCTGGGTGATGGGTGGTGGATATAACTCGGTTTCTACTACTTCTGTATGGGGTGCTATACGTTACTGACGTAGCTGACGTACGTGTACGTATAGGTGATGCAGAGGGTGGGTGCAGAATAGTAGTAGGTACGTCAGGTAGATATACACATCCACACACGCTGACATTCGCGTGCATATATATATATATATATATATATATGTATCTAGACGTCTCTCAATTCTATGGCAAATGCAACCCCCTATTGGACTCTCATTCACCCCTCACACTGTTTTAAACCTCTTCGTTCTCATGCGTCTACTTGCACGCGATATAGTGAACACAACCCTGGCACTGTGTATTATCCATATATAGATCTGTTAATTCGGTTCACGAGCGCCTATCAAGAATATGAAAGGAGATACCATCTCTCTCTCTCTCTCTATATATATATATATATATATCGCGTCACTAATGCTATAAAGTCTTAAGCGCCAAAAAATTATTTTTTTTGCGGATATGCCCAAACGATGTTATATGGCACGAAAAAGATTTTGCCACCAAAAACACGAAATTTTTTTTTTTTTTTTTTTTTTGGCGCTTACGACCTTATGGCATTAGTGACGCGATATATATTCTTACGCATTATTATTACTGTTATTGTTATTAATCACTTTAATTTAACGGTACAAAATCATTTTTTTTTTTCTCTTTTTTTTTTTTTTTTTTTTTTTTTTTTTTGTAATTCGAAATTTACGGACAAGATTTTGCATTTCATTACTCATGAACTTTATATCGCGTTTAGAGAAATTAAATCTTATAATATATACTATATATGATATGTGACTTGTATATGTATATATATATATAGATCTACAGGTGGTTTAACGAATTTTTCTTTTTTTTTTTCTTTCGAACCGAAAAAAAAAAAAAAAAAAAAAAAAAAATACCGTTTCTGATTTCATAATAGGTATACGAAGTTTTTAATATTTATCATGAAAACTGATATAATCTCTTATCGAATACTTATATGTAGGTAATTCTACGAATTTTGTAAATAAATTAAAAAAATTTTGCGTTGCACATATTTCATGTGAAATTTTAAATACGATTTATAGTTTAATCGTAAAAACGACCTTTTTCCTCAATATTATCATACATACCTACCCCTATACATACTACGAAAATCTATAATTAGGTATTATTTTTATTTTTTAAACTTTTCAGAAAATTTGTATGAGATTTTTTTTTTTTTTTTCCTTTTTTTTTTTATGAATTTTCACGAATATTTGATAAGCGCAGACGAAATATGTATCTCATGCGCAGTGTTTGTTTAATGATGGATTCGATGTGTATAAGATATAGAAACGCATATACCTATATTAATAAATTTTGTTGCTGCACGTGTAGCATAGCATCGGATTTACGGGATGAATTTATATTTAAAGTTTTTTGTGTGTGTGTGTGTGTGTTTTTTTTTTTTTTTTTTTGTTGGAATTTTTAAACAAAAGTGTGATATCGCGGTATACTATGATTATAATGGCAAACAAATCGATATGTACGAAAACTGTTTCGGGGCTGTAAAAATATTTATAACTTGCAAACAAACAGTTGTATACACTGGGCATATTTCGAAATCGCGGAGAAGAAACACCGCTGAACCATTCACCACATATGTATGTATATATGTGAATAGATATAGGTATATATATATATATATATATATTTATATATTTATACCAATACCATTATACCCATTAGCTACATCAGCTATTTCTCAAACCATCCGGTTGCTTATAATATATAGAATATAGAATATATATATATATATATATATATATAGTATATAGGAATTATGTATGGCGAAATAGCTGATATTTATTTTCAAATAAACAAACACTCTAATGATGAGATCACCCCAGATATATTAAAACCGATCTTATACAGACTCCGCGCATTACCGATTTATAATCCGTACAAATTTTATTTACAGATTTGTATAACTGAAGAAGAAGAAAAAGAAGAAGAAGAAGAAGAAGAAGAAGAAGAAGAAGAAGAGGAAGAGGAAGAAAAAGAAGAGGAAGCAGAAAAAGAAGAAGAGGAAGAAGCAAAAGAAGAAGAAGAAGAAGAAGAAGAACTCTCTAAATTCGAATCAGTGGAAAGTCACTGATGGCAGTGATAAGTATACCAGAATCACTGACAATCAGTAACATTTTCACTGCCATCAGTGACTTTCCACTGATTCGAATTTAGAGAGAAGGGAGCGAAAGAATTTTTTCAACACGCTGTACATAAAATTCAACTTAACCGGTTCACTGGTGGACCCGAAATCAACGTTTTGTGCCAAAACTGGTGAAAGGAAATAATTTCGAATTCAACATGAAGCCCAAAAAACTTAGGAACATCAAGTTTGATGCAAATCCGTTCAAAACTGACAGAGATATCCACGTTGCACATATATGTGCCATTACCAGTTGTGGCACTTTTTCTTTTTGCACATATATGTGCCGTTACCAGTGAACCGGTTAAGAGGACCAGTACAGCGACTTTTCGAGAAATTTTCATAGTCCGAAATCAATTTATTTGATAACCAAAGTTCATTGCACATCAAAATATTTTTCTTTTTCAAAATCATGTGTCGTAAGGATTTCAGAGCACCGTTGTACCGATTCAGGTCATCTTGGATTCATTTTCTTCAGAAAACAAATCCTCATAATGTGAATGTAGGAATTTTGAAAATTTTTCGTTTTGGCCAAGTTATTTAAGAAATGAGTGATAATAATTTTTGCAAATTTGGTAAATTGATCATAACTTATGACATAATTTTTTATTTTTAAATTCCTACATTCACATGACGAGGATTTGTTTTCTGAAGAAAATGAATCCAAGATGACCTGAATCGGTCTAACGGTGCTCTAAAATCCTTACGACACATGATTTTGAAAAAGAAAAATATTTTGATGTGAAATGAACTTTGGTTATGAAATAAATTGATTTCGGACTATGATCATTTCTCGAAAAGTCGCTGTACTGAAAAACAGAGTCCGATAAACGTGCGAAAGCTGATTCTCGTACGAGTGTGATTGTCACCCTCGTTTAGCTCGAAGGGCGAAAAACTTCAGACTCGTATGAGAATCAATATCCACTTTCGCACTAGTATCAAAAAGTATTATTTCTTATTTTTTTCTTCCAAACTCTTCTTGAAAATTCAAATAAATAAAATTAGGATGCAGAAATAGGATAGTGATCTTTAAGATTAGGAAATTATTATTTTTTTCCTATTTCACGCAGACGAAAATTCTAAACTCGTTTATATATTGCAATAAATTATATAGTATAAGAGCGTATATGCGGGGAGGTGAATAGGTATTTAGGTAGGTAGGTATGTACGTGCTTAGTGCAGTTTCTCTCGCTCTCAGACAGTAGAACTTAATTAAAAGCATGCACGATGATTATTTGCGGAGGAAGGCTGTGCAGAACGTTTATTTTAGAAATTGCGTACCTCCTCCTACCCGTCCGTACGGACAGACGGACTTAGAGAGAGAGAGAGAGAGATAGAGAGATTTGAGAGAGAGAGAGAGCAAGAAAGATATAAAGAGAGAAAGACAGACGAGCAAATGAAACTTATATACTATATATATAACGAATCTGAGAGTATAAAGTATATCTGCACACGTTCTGAAAGCTGCGCTATATGCTCCAGCATCCCTTGCGCGTTCAATATATATATATACACCTATATATGGACCCATGATCTCTCGCTTCTAATATTTTTTCAACGTTTTCTCAGCATGTGAGGCGATATTAAATAACAATATATACTATATAATATAAGTAATAATAAAAACAGAAAATAAAAATAGAGAGAGAGATAGAGAGAGATTAGGGGCTGCGGTTAGCTGCAAACGCGTGAAATAATATATATAAGACTCTTTTCCCGCTGCACTCTCATCCCTTTATATATACATATATACTTCATTCGTTCATTATTCTTCTTTCTGCGCGCGTATAGTATAGGTATATGTATATGTATAGGATGTGCAGGTTGTGTATTGTTATTATATGGGATTGTCTTGTGGCCCCATATGCTTAGAGGACTTGTGAAAACACTAGATACACTGCAGCAGCAGCAGCAGCAGCAGCAGCACATATTATGTAGGTATACGTACGTCCTACATACACACTTGTTGTAGATCGAGTCTGGGCTCTGGCTACTATGTACTGCACAGTATACAGGACGAAATAACGCGCTGGAGGGTTTGAAAAAAAAGAAAAAAAAAATTTATATACATACATACATATAGTATAAAAGGGATCAGAAAAGAGGGAAAGAGAGAAAGAGAGAAAAAGAGATCATTGTCAGGGAGCAAGGTATAAGGGTTGGACTTTACACCCCTTCAACATAATTCTGCCTTTCAAACTCCTCATAGTAGCGGTATTGCTGCAGCAGTGTATACCGAGAATATTCTGTGAGACTACGGCAAAACCAACACAGGCGCGCACAGCATGCGTGAAGCTCGTTCGGGACGGAATGAGGTTCCGGTAGCGTTGCATCCCTTCCTGAACGAGCATCACGCACGTGGTACGCGTCTGTGTTAGGTTTGTCGTAGGAAGGGGATCGTGTAGTCTCACCGAATATTCTCGGTATATATTGCGCGTCGTCGCCTAATCTACAAACACGTATTATAATATATGTGTATCGATGTGTATAGCAATTTTATTTTCTTATGTTAGTTGTTTTACGATTTAGGAAAAAAAAAAAGTCACTCACTGAACAAAAACGGTCAATTTTTTTTTTTTTTTATTCTTTTTTTGTTTTTGCTTTTTGGTGTATTCGAAATTTGAGAGAAAGAGAGAGAACGCGTTAAATCACGTCGATTCTTATTATGCAGGGAAGAAATTTTGGCGGCTTTTTTCAAGTTATAGGGATGAGAAAAAATGAAAACGAAAAAAGAAAATAGAGAAAAAAAAAAAAAAAAAAAGAAAGGAAAGAAAAAAAGGAACGGCGAGAGAGAAAGAGAAATAGTGAGTGGGAGAGAATGGGAGAGAGATAGATATAGAGAGACGCGGAGAAGCGACGGCTAGAATAAACACATAGATGTTTTCTTTGTACGTCTAAACTAAACAGTCGGTGAGGAATCTAAACACAGACCAGAACCGAAATTCAATTTGGTCGCCGCCTCTTCTGTCATTTGTGTGTCTCCACCTTCGGTATAAAGGCACCTCTCTAGTTAAAGGTAGGGTATGACTACGTACGTGGGACTTTTATATATACGTACATATACGTATACATATGTATATGTACATAGTATGTATTAGCAGGAAATAAGGTGAGAAAGATATGGAGAAAGGTAAGATTTGAATAAAAATAATATAATTTAAATTACACACATTATGTATGCAGTATATATATTAGGGTGGTTAAAAAAAGACCTAATTTCTCAGATGTTGCTGCTCATCCGTGAATATGTTGTTTGTGATTTTTAAAAATTATTCCATTTTTTTTAGCTCTATTGGACAATATTTACTACTGCCTCAGTGAAGTTGAAATTTCGAAATTTTGCCATTTTTGGCAATTTCAAAGTTCTCGGATCAAAGCGCTCATCTGGCTACCTCGAGATTCACATTCAGTGAGCATGATGGTTCAAGATGAGTCTCGTACAGTAATATTTAGTACTGCCTCGGAGACATTGGAGTTTTTTTCAATATTTTGCGTTTTTTCGGAGATTCGATCGCTAGGTGCTGCTCATGAGACAGTTTCATCTTACCAATATAAGGAAGAAATCCAAGCAATTTGCAGTCTGCGGTACCATTTTTACTACTGCCTCATCAAGGGCGACTTTCCTTCAAATAAAATTAGCAACATGAGGCAGTAGTAAAAATGGTCCCACAGACTGCAAACTTCGTGTACTTCTTTGTTAAAATGGTAAGAAAAGACTGTCTCATGAGCAATACCTGGCGATCCAATCTCTAAAAAAACCCCTAACTAGTGAAAAAACTTCAATGTCTCTGAAGCAGTACTAAATATTATCGTACGAGTCTCATTTTGAACCAACATCCTCATTGAATGAGAACCTAGAAGTAGCCAGATGAGGACTTTGATCTGAGAACTTTGAAATTGCCAAAAATGGCAAAATTTAGAAATTTCAACTTCACTGAGGCAGTAGTAAATATTGTCCTATTGTGCTCAAAAAGAAATGGAATAATTTTTCAAAATCACAAACAACATATTCATGAATGAGCAGCAACATCTGAGAAATTAGGTATTTTTTTAACCACCTTAATATATATATATGTACAATAGTATATAATGGAATATATAACAGCGGGCTTTAAAACCTAACCAATTATATAATATTATATATTTTTTTTCACACAATATGATTGAGAAATCTGATTTTTCCAAAATTTTCATCCCTTATTTATTTATGTAATTGGGGTGCGGTCTTTGATTTGATCATTTTCGAGTTACAATATACCTACTCAAATGAGCAAGGACGTCTCGGAATATAATATGAAAAAAATTTGGTCAAAATCCTAGGCTCCTATCTCAATTTTTAGCACCATTTGAATAAAAACACAATTTGCGAAATTTCGCGGTTGATTTCTTTTTCTTTTGAAACTTGTTACACTCCTTACCTGCGTAGTAGTGAGTATTTCATAAAAATTCTACAGATTTTCAACAATCAAAAAAAAAAAAAAAAAAAAAAATGCTCATTTTCAAATTATGATGAATAAAATTTTGACCAAATTTTTTTTTTTTTTTTTTTTCTTGTGTATATATTTGGAGACTTTCTTGCCCCATGGGAGCATCGAAATTCAAATATTACCAAATCACGGACCTGCACCCTAATATGAATCAGCTACACGGATATAATTAATTATATTCCTTAAATTAATTCGATTAAACCTTGAAGCTTAATTCGTGTTCTCTTCATTATGCGGTTGTATATTTTAGATTAAATTAGATTGTTGTATATGTTACAGTTATTAGATCCATATGCTAGAATATGTATACAGAATTCCTGTGATATTGTTTATCAAATTCACAAACACTAATATATTAATATTATCAAAATATCACCCTTATAGAAATTTCTGATCATAATTACAAATTTTTACAAATTTTCCGCAAGATTTCGCAGGATATTTTATACTTTCATAGAAGAACAAAAGTTACGTATAAATTTTCATAGTTTATTTTGTTCAAAAAAAATAAAAAAATAAAAAAAAAAAAAAATGAAAAAAATAAAAAAATTCACTGATATTTGTTATACATGAAGTATATTCGTATTAGGTATAATTATATTACGATTAATAACCCGCGCCTTGCGCGCAGCATTAAATCTAATGAGTCAGCTAATAATATAAATAGTATAGGTATATATATACAGGTATATAATATATATACAGTATATAGAAAAATTGATTGATAACGAAACGCGGGCGACAATTTTTTGCTCTTTTTTTATTTTAATGAAAAAAATATTGAAAAAAAAAAAAAAAAAAAAAAAAAAAAAAAAAAATTAACAATCATGACGCTGAATCATGGATGAATTATTACATTCGCTCGTATACATAATGCGATGTAATATCCATCGCATGCATCATACAGTTATAATATATTTGAGTTAATTTAATTTAATTTTTTTTTTTTTTTAAATTCATGAAAAATTTTCAATTCAGAACGATTTGATAAATTCAAAAAATCGTGGATCGGATCCGAGAGGTCGAGGGTCTGCAGGACCAGGTTGAATTGGTACAAAATTCCCCACACTATGCATGTATCGCGATTGCAGAAAATTGAGAATGAAAAAAAAAAAAAAATTTGGCAACATGGTAGATACATACATATGTGTATGTATAGCTATACACATATGCATATAATATATATGCGACAATTTATATTATTGTTTAAAAATCGCAACTGCATTGAGTGCTGCTGCTGATCCTCAAGTTGTTTCAGGTGGGACTTAGTTATACGAAAGAGAAAGAGAAAGAGAAAGAGAAAGAGAGAGAGTTAGGAATGAAGAGACACAAGCACACGTATTAAACGCGTGTGAAAAAGGGAGAAGAAGAATCCGCGCAAACTGGTTCGCATCATCGCGCGCAACTCGCGGGCTGTACACTGATAATGTTTACACCTAGTGACACGTATGTTTGCCTCTGCGATGCTCTCATGAGTTATTTCAGGTGGTGTTAAAGTTTCAGTTTTGTCACCGATGATGTTTATGAGCCATATAGACTTTACAGGACAGACATAGCGTCGTCGCGTAAGTATAGACTCGCACGCAGCAGCACAACCCTTGACGGTCCTCTCGCGGATTTTTTTAAATCCTCGTGAGAAAAGATATGGCTTATAGATCGAAGGAATGAAATGTATAAAAACGGTCCTAGCGGTTCTCCTAATAGTTTTGGAGAAAAATGTTATAAGAAAAATATGTGGCGATTCATTTTCCGCAAAATATTTGTTCGAACAATTTTTTCATTCGGTTTGTATTTGACAAAATATAGAGAGAAATTAAAGGAAATAGGGAAAACCGCGCCGAAGTTCATTCGCAGATTATTGCTTCACTTGACTCAAACTTTGGGCAAAAGTTATCTATTGAATAATAGAAATTAATCGCAACGGTATATGTATACATATATACACATACGTACGTACCTACACTATGCCTGCAGGGAAGGAAAGTCGGGTAGACTGATTCCCAGATTGTATTTGAGTACACAGCTGCTAGGCAAGGTTTTCACAGGCTGTTAATAATGGAGGGTAAAGCCGAATCGAATTCGGAAGTTAGAATTCGAATCTCCTTTTGGTGCGATAAAAATTCAAAGAAGATTAAAAAACAAAAAAAGGTTGTGAGTCTTTCAAATTTCACATAGATGATATAATTTTGGTGTAATAACGCGGCTAAGATAGTAAATAGTACTTTTTTACACGGCGTGCGTAAAGTTAGATTTTGCGCACGCTCCGCATGCAAGAGTGCGCAATATCGAGCTTTACGCACGGCGTGTTGAAAAATACTCTAACCGTGAGTTTAAGAATCGAAATAAACTGAACTCGTTAGATTCTTTTCACGGAGGGGTAGAATCGCTTAGGTTCGACAGTAAAATCCCCATGAATATATATATATGTAGCTTTAGACATTTGAACAACAAAAGTGATCAGAGAGAGGCGTGTTTTCGAGATTTTATATTTCTAGCAGCTGTGCAGAAATTTAGAGCTGAAATTATTTCAATTAGAAGAGAAAAGAATAGAAAAAGAAAAAGTAAAAGAAAATTTCACTAAGAGTGTAGCAGCAGCAGCAATCATGGGCTTCCCCCTACCAAGAATGAAATTTTCTCTGCAACTCTCCTTGGGTATAGCAGAAAATAAAAAATAAAAAGTATATGACAGAAAAAAAAACAAAAAGAAGAAAAGAGAAGAGAAGAGAAGACAAAAGAAGATAGAGAAATTCGGTGGAGAAGGAGAAGGAGAAGGAGAAGATGAAAAGAATAAAGAACCCCGGACCTCTTTACTACCGATTTTCTATCTCTTTTTGTATAACTTGATTGGAAGAGACAAAGCTATTTGCAATTTGCTGCAATGATAGGGGATGCGGGGTGGTTCGTCTTTTTTTGCTATGTTCTTACTCCCACGATTCCAATACTTTCTCGGATCTACTCTTTTCTTATTCTTGCATGACTACACACTCGTCCTTAAATTCATTTTCTTTCTTCTTCCATACATCATGACACAGAAAGAAAAGTTCACTTGATTCAAGACAATTTTGCAGTCCAAAAATGAAGACCCAAATTTTCTCGGATCAAATCAAAAATTTTCTCGAACCAAGAAAATTTGGACAATTTGGGACATTGGGACAATTTTTTTGGCTCGAGAAAATTTTTGATTTGATCCGAGAAAATTTCGGTCTTTATTTTTGGACCGCAAAATTATCTTGAATCAAGAATAATTTTCTTGGCTCAAGTTCACCTTTTTTTCTGTTGACCTTTCATTCCAATTTTGAAGGTCTCACAACTTTTTTTTTTTTTTTTTTGTGGTTTATTAGGCTAATTTTTAATCGCGCTTCACCATGTTTCGGTATATGTATCATTTAAGGGATGGTGTCACTAATTTTTGTCGCTTTTTGATCCTCTCTGTGAATTTTTTCGAATAGATTTATTGAGTTTATTCTTTCAAAATTTGTATCTCTGAAATTCTGCGGGCTTCTCTTCTTTCTAATTTCTAATTTCTAATATCTAACCTCTAGTAGCTCTAGCAGAGTTAGTTACTGCATTTAACAACGGTAGAAATCTTAGCCGAAGGTGTGATCTGGTTTAAATAAATAAAGGACACCTGCCAAGCCACGGTCTCGCCGTTATATCCTTGAGAACTAAGGATTATCATGATCCACCTCGAGTATAGAATAGGATGAAACCTTGCGAGGCAGAAGGTGGTACTCTACATCTTGAGGACCGCAGGATTTCCAGATATAGAGAGAGACCTTCGTGTAGCTCTACTGATAAATTATAAACAAGAGTTGAAACTCTGTAACAGGATTCTACCTCGAAGGAAACAGTCACTTCGTCAACTTGACTTCCTTCACCCTTTATACTCTGTCTTTATCATCTTCTGCTTCGCTCTCTCTCTCTCTTACACGATACGATTACTATTATCATATTGTTATACCCTCGTTTTGGTAATATGTATGTACATTATAACTATGGGTCGAAAACTAAACTTTGACAAAGATGCCCAAGAAGGATGGAGAAAGGGGGGGGGGGGGGGGGTCAAGTTTTGAACAATGAACTTTTGTCCAGAGTTCCTCTCTTCTGCAAACCTCAAGAACCTGAGGTCAGCGATTGACCAATTTCTCAAGAATATACCATGAATGGGTTCCTGCTTGGCTTGCTGATCCTCGCAAAGTTCTCGATTGTTCTAATGCCAACCGCGTGAAACTGTGAAAACTTTGAACAAATTTGATGGCGATTTTCAAATATTTGAAGAGAAAAAAAAAAAAAATAATGTCACTATAAGTTTATAAATGCAAAACCGCAAACGAAAAAGAAGAAGAAGAAAAGTGTGAATGAAAATAGGGATGTAAAATGTGGTAAAGTTAAGAAAGAAAAAAAAAAAAAATATAATAAAAGAACATTCGAGAGCCATGGGCGTATATTGAAAAGCAGCGAAAAGGACGCTTTAGAAGCCATAAAACATTTGTTTCCCTTTGTACGGGGGTTGGGAAAACGGAACCGTAGTTTTGGTACCTCCAATACAATGTAGGAGGTAGCATTTCTGCTATACATATACACGAATACCAACTGGCAAAGTATATTGCATGCAGAAACCGCGGATTTTGAATTGAATTTGAAATCAGTTTCTATCCGATTTTATCGTCCTTATGCGGTGTCAAGCTTTCTCCCCCTCTTTCAACCCCAAATATATGTATTCAACATATATATACATACACACACACAGAAAAAAAGGTTAACTTGAGCCAAGAAAATTATTCTTGATTCAAGATAATTTTGCGGTTCAAAAATGAAAACCGAAATTTTGATTTGATCCGAGAAAATTTCGGTCTTCATTTTTGGACCGCAAAATTATCTTGACTAAAGTCAAACCTGTCTTTCTGTGCACATTAGGGTGGTTCAAAAAAGACCTAATTTCTCAGATGTTGCTGCTCCTCCGTGAATATGTTGTTTGTGATTTTTTAAAATTATTCCATTTTTTTTTAGCTCTATTGGATAATATTTACTACTGCCTCAGTGAAGTTGAAATTTCGAAATTTTACCATTTTTGGCAATTTCAAAGTTCTCAGATCAAAACGCTCATCTGACTACCTCGAGATTCTCATTCAATGAGCATGTTGGTTCAAGATGAGACTCGTACGATAATATTTAGTACTGCCTCGGAGACATTGGAGTTTTTTCAATATTTTGCGTTTTTTCGGAGATTCGATCGCTAGGTGCTGCTCATGAGACAGTTTCATCTTACCAATATAAGGAAGAAATCCAAAAAGTTTGCAGTCTGCGGGACCATTTTTAGTACTGCCTCATTGAGGGCGACTTTCCTTCAAGTAAAATTAGCAACATGAGGCAGTAGTAAAAATGGTCCCACAGACTGCAAACTTCGTGTACTTCTCCTTAAAATGGTAAGAAAATACTGTCTCATGAGCAACACCTGGCGATCCAATCTCTAAGAAAACCCCGAAATAGTGAAAAAACTTCAATGTCTCTGAGGCAGTACTAAATATTATCGTACGAGTCTCATCTTGAACAAACATCCTCATTGAATGAGAACCTAGAGGTAGCCAGATGAGGACTTTGATCTGAGAACTTTGAAATTGCCAAAAATGGCAAAATTTAGAAATTTCAACTTCACTGAGGCAGTAGTAAATATTGTTGTATAGAGCTCAAAAAAATGGAATAATTTTTCAAAATCACAAACAACATATTCACGAATGAGCAGCAACATCTGAAAAATGAGGTCTTTTTTGAACCAACCTAGTGCACATACGCATGTAACCACATAGCCTAGTGCAGGTTGTGTTATTTCTTCATCGTAAATAAATAATTATATAATTCATGCCGTATACGGTGTGGTTCGAATTGAACGGACCATATTTTTTGCGTGTTAGATTCCCAGCTAATATCTAAGACTAAATTTCCTTTATCAAAAATTTGAGGGAACTATAGTTTCCGAGCTACGAAGAATCTTAGTTAACCAATCGCGGAGCGTGTGACAGCAGGGTACTGCGCAAGTCACGCTCATGGCCGACGCTGTCTGAGTCACTTATAAGTTCAGCTATTGGTCGACTATGATCTTTCATAGCTCGTAAACTGTTCGTTTCTCGAATTTTATGTAAAGGAAATTTAGTCTTAGAATTCCACAAGGAATCCACCCTTAAAATATTGTTCGCTCAACCCGAACCACGCTACTTAATTTTGTTCTTTTTCTCCTTGATTTGAGTATTTTTACCCCTTCCATTGATGACAATTAATTAAAAAGAACTAGAAAAAGAAAAATAAAAAGAAAAAGTTTCCTATGCTACGAAATTTGTTTAACGACGTTTATAATTATTCATTTTAATTACATTAGGTATATGCTATATTGTGTATTGTATATTGTATATTGTATACATATACATGTATATATACCGATCTTGGAATATTTTCTTTACCTATATAATATATAATATATGACTAGGTATTATATTATAGTTGTGTGACGGTAAAATTCCTATAGTTATTTAGGCTATAATAATTAAAATTATAGCCTCGAGCAGATGTGATGAAAATTTATAATTATGTACCTATTTATATAGATGTATATATATATCTGAATATTTGTGATATAGTATACGATTTTCGAAACGTATTATCATATATAGCTTGAGGTGAAAATTAATTAAACTTTCAATTATCAATAATTACGATATATTTATTATTTGTAAAAAAATAAAATAAAAACAAAAACGGAAAATCCGAAAAAAAAAAAAATAAATAAAAAAAATACTATAATATATAAATCGATTTTACCTGATCGTTTTCCTGTTGTTGCTGCTGCTGCAAATCGTTTCCGTAAGAACCAACTGTCGTCTCTCCGTTTGGGGTTGTAGAAGCTGATGGTCTCTGGGATGTTGACAGGTTAATCGCACCGTCCCCGTCTTGATCATGATCCATTATGCCATCGTCCTGGAATAATAAAAAATAAAAATAAAAATAAAAAATTCAACAAAAATAATGAAAATGAAGTAGAAAAAAATTGAGAAAAATAAAGCAGAAGAAGAAGAAGAAGAAGAAAAAGACAATTTTCTATATTCATTTTCCAAAAATCATTGATCGTTCTTTAGCGAAAATATTTATTAATTAAATTTGTTTTAATTAATTTAATTAATTATCTTGTAATTATTGTTGTTTTCTCTTCTTTTTTTTTTTCTCGTTTTTTTTTTTTTTTTCTTCTTCTTCATTTTTCGCGCGTTTTTTCTATAATGTATTAGAAAATTTATTTCTAATTTAAACACAACGGAATTTTCTTCGCATGTGTATTTATTATATTTATAGGTATATCTATCTATATATATATATATATGTAATATACTATGTCTAGTTGAACAATCTTGAAAGCAAGATAAATATAGAATAGAACGACGAGTGAAGCCGGTAATATACATTTTATTTTTTATACATTTTTATACATTATGTATAGTATATATATATATGTATATATATATATTATATACAAATGATATAATAAAATAATGAATCAATTTTCTTCTTGTTTGTAACGAAAGAATAAAAGAAAGAAAAAAAATTAGGAGGAAAAACAAAAATGGCGGTATATAAAATCTAAGAATAATAATAATAATAATAATAATGATAATGATAATAATAAATTACTTGATCAATCCATCGATCCAGCATTTTCATCAATAAATTAGAAATAATTGCGTCAACGTGAAAGTGAAACATTTATAATCCAAAAACTTGCACAATTTACTATTATTCCACTCGTAACAACACATGATGTCCTAATATATATATATATATATGATAAGTATATATATAGTATACGAAGGTATACGAATATTATAAATTGTGAAAAGAAGAAAAAAAAAAAAAAAAAGAATTACTGTATTTGTTTGTTTCTTTAATTAATCATTTAATTTTTGTATCGAATTATCGGTTATCGTTTTCCAGACTAGTGAAAACGACAAAAAAAAAAAAAAAAAAATTCCCGCCCCCCTAACAAAAAAAAAAAAAAAAAAAAAAAAAAAAAATCGTAACAAAACAGACGAAGAAAAAAAAAAGAAGACTAAGATTATACGCCAACGTTAAGAATAAATTATATTTCCGTTTTTTTTTTTTTATTATTATTATTAATTTGATTTTTTTCTCTCTTTATTTATTTATTTATTTTTTATTTATTTTTTTATCTTTATCCTTGTTGTTCAACGTGTCAATATTGAAAAATCATTGAATGAAAAAAGAAAGAAAGTGAAGAAAAAAAAAAAAAAATTCGTTTTTTTTTTTTTTTTTTTTATAAAACAATTTTATAATATCGATTGTATAATTAGTTTTTGTTTTGTTTTGTTTTGTTCTCGACGCGATATAAATGCAAGAAGAAGAATTAAGGCGGCAGTCCCCAAAAGTTTAAGCAGAGAGTTTGCTGCGGCCACGTCGAGGTTACTCTAAACACTAAACTCTAGAGCTTGAGAGAGCAGGCAGGCTTTGGGTAGTCAGTCAGCAACGTAAAGCAGCAAGAGCAACAGCAACAGCAATAGAAGCAGCAGCAGCAGCAACAGCAGCAGCAGCAAGCAGCAAGCAGCAGGCAAGCTGGCTGGTTGGTTGGTTGGTTGGTTGGATGGGTGTTGAGCGGGGAAGGCAGAGTGTGTAGAGCAGTGCGGGGCTTGTTGTGTAAATATAAACAAATATAGTTGAAACCAACCAACAGGCCTCGGTTGTCTGCCTCTGTTAAGTCGTACGTGTGCTGTTATACGTATAGACGTGCGAGTCGTCCCCCCCCCCCCCCCATCCATAAGAAGCAAAAAAAAAAAAAAAAATCAAATAAAAAAGGAGAAGTAGAATTAGAAGAGGATGGAGAAAAGAGAGAAAACAAAAAAACAAAATTTTAACCACCGGATTTCCCCCACCCTAAATAAAAATCGTATTGGTAATACAAATAGTAACGCACGATATGGCGGTGATCGCACATTATCGACTAGGTAAAACCTTAACTGCTACTACCCTCGGGCGATTCGTTTTCCCTGCATCACCCATAATGTTTAGAAGCCTATGACCATATTTTCACCATGTGGTAGTAGTAGTAGTAGTAGTAGTAGTCCATTAGTGAATGGTTGGAATTGTGTTAGTCAGTTGTATAGAGTGTGACGAAACATCACTTGGCATCATTCAATTTCCATTTCTACTTCACACCATACTATTTCTCTTTCTCTTTCTCCACATGAATTTTCACCTTGATTGGGTGATTTTGGGTTCATTGTGCTGGGAACGGTTCGAATCCAAATTTTTTGTTCGAACCTTCGAAAAATTTTACGAAATTGTTTCAAACGATTTTTAATTCACAAAAACGTCCGCATGGAAAAAAAAAAAATTGTTTATGAATTTACTATGTTGAGTAGCTATAACATATAGGACAACATTTTTTTGTAGTAGAAATGACAACAATTCTAGTATTTGGTACATAGGAGCAAGTAAATTTCAATGTCCTAATGAGTAAATGTTACCACAATTATTGTTGTCATTTCTACTGCAAAAAAGTGTTCTCCTATATCCAGCTGCTTATTTTTTTTCCGTGCGAGTTCAGAATATTAAAATCCCCGAACGCTTATTGCACATATTATAGAGATACGAAAATTTCGGTACATTTTCTCGTGATGTGACGACACAAAAATTGAAGAAAAAAAATTTATATATAATTGACAGAATTTTAGAACCTTTTTTTTTTTTTTTTTTTTTTTTTTTATTTACATTTGATAACAGAATTTAGAGCCAATGATAATCCGGTATATACTTAGAGGATGAGAGATCAAACTCTCACAATCTGAACTTAGAGCGTTGAGTAACTACTCCTCAAGTGGCGATGAGAAGTTCGGTAATCTCTGCTTTATTTCACCATTAACCGTATTAAGAGAGACGTTCGAATCACCTATACGAACCAAAATCATGGTACACTTTGATAATTCTGATGGGGTTTTACTCATCTAAGTGCAGAAATTTGTGCACCGATTCTAGACTGCATCCAGTAAAACTGACCTCGATTTTTTTTCTCGTAGAAAAGAACCGAGCATTTCGTTTCTTAGGTTTTAAATTATTTCTTATCAAGCAGCAACGACATCGAATTTAAAAAAAAAAAAAAAAGAACTGGCAAATTCTCTACAAATTTTATGGAAAAGTGTAAAAAAATAATGAGATTTTACTCTTGCGAAGAAGTAATCTTATCTCGAATTCATATATCACAGTTGTGATCGTATAGTGATTAATGAAAGGATCTTTGAAAGCGCACCGATCTTTACGATTTTCGGATTACTAATATGACAAAATTGGGTCGAAAATATTTATGAAATTGTCTAAAAAAATTAGCGACGGAATCAAATTTTGGTCACTCGTTTAAAATTTAAACGAAGCTATATATTCTCTTATCCTCGTATCGTGGGAGAGTTTAGAGTGAGCTACGATCGCTGCGAAGCGTTAGGTCATCATCATCTCGCCTTTCGGTGTACGAATTTTTTTTTTTTTTTTTTTTTTTGTTCTCTTATATATAATATGTGTTCCTTATATAGTTGTATGATATATATATATATATATATATATATAATACGTGTATATAAGTATTGGCTTTCGTGAAATAAGAACGTTTTATTATTTGCTAGTGTGCGGAGCTGCGGGGTTTAAGTTTCAGTTTCCTATGTTTATACAATAAATATACCTACCTACCCTGGCTGGTAATGCACATCTATATGTACCATTTTAATACACACGTACATACATAGGTACATACATAGATATAAACGTGTATAATGTATATACAGTTGGTACGAATTTTCTATACAAATTCTCGCATAGACAAGGATCAGGATTTGTTGTCATAGGATAGAGGACGTTGACTACTACCGAAAAACTGGTTCATATATGGGGAAATCCACGGAACCTTTGATTTTTTTAAAAATTGTAATTTCATTTTTTTATTTTGAAGCACACTTCTCAAACCTTTTTTGGCGCATGTCTCTTGTAGACTATAAGTGAAGAATATACTCGCGTTACTCATTTTTATCGATCCCTCAAGAAGTTACGGTAAAAAAAAATCGAAAAATCGTTTTTTTTTTTTTTTACGAAAACGATTCATTTATCTAAATTTCATCGTTATAACATGGTTTTTCATTCATCTCAATTTCATCGTTATAACTTATAACATTGTTTTTCGATTATTTATTGATTTTTTGATTGAAAAAAAAAATTTTGAATTTGATTTGTTTTTATTTATTTTTTTTTTTTTTCACTTATGATACGAATACGCATTTGTATTGATGAATTCCGAAAAATTACACATGTCAACGCTATTTTTAACATTTCAGACGAATATTCGAATATTTATTGATCAAATAAAACTTCATAATATTAGAAGTACCGAAAGTTCAGTGTGAGGATTTTCGTAGTAGATTCCTACAATAAAGGTTTACGAATTACAGGACGTTTGAACGAGTAAGAAATAAAATTAGAGCTGTGCCAACGAAAGAACATGATTTTAAAAAATAGTTACGCGAGTACACGTTCAGATACTTCGACCTCTAGCTTCATCAGTTTTGATGGCACATTAATTTTGGAACCACACTTTTTTTTGTTTCTTGTGAAGCTATCTGGACGTGAAATAAAAATTTCAACTTTCAGATTCCTCAAAAAGTTATAAACGAAAAGGTAAAAAAAAATGTCGACGACCAAAAATGGAGTATCGCTACTTTGAGAGCGAATCATGGGGAATGGTCAAATGGCACACTCATATAACATTAATAACTTCAAAAGTCATAGATAGACGAAGATTTCACCAAATTTTCAAATCGATTCATAAACCCCTCATAAAGTTAGAGGCAAAAAATGAAAAAAAGAATTCAGAGTATCGCTTGAAAATATGCAATTTTTCAGCATTTTTATTTTTCAAAGTCTCCCAGAAATATGTGGATCACTTTTCAACCATTGAATATCATTGAGTTGGCTAGTAATATAACTGAAATGAAGGCCCACGTACTTGATACCCACTTTAAATTCTCTTTTCATAGGTAGACAACCGAGTATCAACAAATTTAAAGGTTCCGTGGATTTCCCCATATATTGTAAATGTACACAGAAAAAAAGATTCACTTGAGCCAAGAAAATTATTCTTGATTCAAGATAATTTTGCGGTACAAAAATGAAGACCGAAATTTTCTCGGATCAAATCAAAATTTTTCTCGAACCAAGAAAATTGTCCCAATGTCCCAAATTGTCCCAATGTTCCAAATTCTCCCAATGTCCCAAATTCTCCCAATGTTCCAAATTCTCCCAATGTCCCAAATTCTCCCAATGTCCGAAATTTTCCAAATTTTCTTGGTTCGAGAAAAATTTTGATTTGATCCGAGAAAATTTCGGTCTTCATTTTTGGACCGCAAAATTATCTTGAATCAAGTCAACCTTTGTTTCTGTGTACGAACGAGGATGTGGCGCATGTAGCACAAGCGCAATAATTTCGGACTCCTTATATTTGAAAAAATGAAAATTCGATCAAAATCGACAAATTAAAGAAAGAACGCAACTTCTCCCTATATCCGCGGATCGCAAATTAAAATTGCAGGATGAAAATGCGATGAGTGACGTGGATGATGGTGCAGTTCATAAATCGTTTAACGCGTATATATGAAGGAGGAATAGCTGTCGGGTATATGCCGGTAACAAGGTTATAGAAAGAGAAAGAAAAAGCGGTTGGTCATGCATGGTTAAGGGTAGTAGAAGCATGGATCCTGAAGCACTAAATAATGAAAGAGAGGTTTGGCCCCCCCGTCCGGCGTAGAAAGGTACATATATGTACATATACCTATATGTGCGCGTTTGGAGAGTAGGAAACGTAAAAATCCTTGAATCTGAGAAATTAGCGGAGTAACGAGCTGTCGGGAGGAAAAAAGGGTTACACGCGGGTCTCTGGGCTAAAAGGGTTGAATTAATGTCGCGATAAATATATGATTTAAGGTGAAAACGTTTGTGCGACTACGGATAATTTTTTATCTCAGAACCCCGTCCCCCTTACCACCACCACCACCACCACCTTCCCTATAACGTTTTGCCCTCTCGGCTCGTAGAGTGGCATTTTTTTTTCTTCTTTTTTTTTTCTTTTTTTCTACCCCTCTCATTCTACTCGCCGAGAAGGGGCGACGTGTGAATTCGCCACTAATTTCTTTTGCTTTTGTAATTTACTGCCCTCTAGTACTACGGAGGAGGCTGGAAAATTTACGTACGCTTTCTATTGTTTCACTCATTCCCTACGAGAGGTTTTCAACCCCATCCCCTTATATACGCTACGCGTCTCCATCCCCCGGATATCGAACAAGACACCCTATTTCAACACTAATCAAATTAGAACGTTCAGAAATTGGCTAGAAGAGTCTACCGGTAGAAAACATTCGATTTGTTCATGTAGAACTGTTCAAACTGTTCATCTATCGATAAAATTAGACAAAGGAAAAATTCCGGTATCAGAACAACCCTTAAACGATTTAAATAATTATAACAGAAATGAGTTTCGCAAACTGCAGTACCTACGAATGCGGTGCGTGAAATTCAAATTCGTCCAATTATTATTCGGAATGGTATAGAAATTATTATGGGGTGGAAAAATGTAGCCCCGTGGTTTCGAAGGGGGTGGACGTTCTCGGACAGGACGTTAGCTCCTCGCGTCGTCCGCGTACGCGTCCCAGGAAACTCGGATTTTCCCCTCGGCGACGGCGTCCGACCGCTTGGGTTCCGTCGACTCGACACATTTTGGATTAACCGCTAGACATTAGAATACGAAATTGATATATTATAGAGGCTTCTGGCCGACGGGTATGTGGTCCAACGTATCCAGCCCAACCCCCGCTGACCGTGGGCACCAGGATCGCTTACTCTTTAGGCATGGTTGCTCGCCGGTCAAATCTTTCATCGCATTATCTTCCCTCGTAAAACACTTCTTTATAGGTTCCGAAATGTCTCACAGCGTACGACCGTCTATACGATTTGGACACACGTGCTGCTGCTGCTGCTGCTGCAGTGGAAAGAGAAATAATGCACACACGTGTGTGATGCAGTAAAGACACATCTAGTCGACTTAGCAGAAAGAAGAGAAGAAGGAAGACAACAAAAACACCTTTATGGTAGACCAAATCGAAAAATTCTTCAAACAAAAGTTGTCAGGATGATCAAGACGAACATTTTTTATGTGCAACATTTTTCTCTAAAATCAACGGTTTAACTTTCTTATTAAATTTACAACCGTGCTAGTGGTTAGTTCGCTCATTTACACGGATATATCTCGCTGTATGTTGATGCAATCGAAATTTTGCCCATACAAAAGTTGTAGAGCTTTTTAATAGGCAAATTTTATGTCCCCTGACATTTTTTGTCAGACTCTTTTCTCGGTAGTTAAAACTTGTACCGTGACGAAGAACGGTCTATCTGGATGCCTGATCGGGGGAGTAGATATATAGTAGAGCTGCGCGATGGCAGCAGGTCCAGTTTGATTAAGCAAGAATAAATACAGAGGGAATAAAAACCAGGCCAGAAAGTTTTTTGCATTTTGTTAATGGCCTCTGTGTCGTACAAGGGAACGAACAGTGACAGGAGAATCGACGTTCCTGTTAACAGACACGAGTCTGCTAATTCCTGGTTGAAACTGTGAGAGGAGTGAGTGTCTGGTATCCTTCGCGATTGCTTCGTATCTTCGGTTTTTTTTTTTTTCTTTTTTTTCTCATTCTTCAATATTCTGTTTCTTTCTTTCGCGAAGTGATCCTTGTTAGCATACTTATCAATGGCAGCAGCAGCAGCAGCAGCAGCAGCAGCATCCCTTAGAATTAAGACTAAAGTGAGTTAACCAATCCTGGCAAAAAAAAAAAAAGAAAAAAAAAGGACAGACTGTAAGAATAAGAAGAAGGAGACGGCGGTGGCTGTGTGGCGGTGGCCGGATCGTTTGGTAATGGAGAATGTAGGAGGGTGTGTCTCTGCACAGAAATGTTGATAATATCAAATTGCTTGAGAGGTGGATATTGGCTCGAAGAGGAGTGAGTCCTATCCTGGGCATAATGTTGATTGGATTCAAGAGTGAGAGCATTAATCTGCGCGTTCTTTTATTAGAGGCCGGAAAGTGAGAATGGTTAAAAATAAAAAAGGCGAGATACAGAGAAGGAGAGTGGCGGAGAGGAGATGTTCTCTACTAAGCCAAAAAAATACCCACTTCCCAATCTCAAAACGACGCCCGAGGGGGGTAGAGCAGGGGGTCAGTTTCTTCGGACCTGTATAGCACCGGCGAGCGCTGAACGTTGATCAGCAAGAACTGATCTAGACGAATGACCGTAAGTGGTGGACAAAGCCAGATAAGAAACGGGCTTTCCTCAAAAGGGGAAAACACTCTTTGAAAGGGAGCCTTTTCGAAAGTGTCCTGAGAAATAGACCTCTCTTTGTTTAGCCGTTTACGGTGGAGGAAGAGATTTACTCGGATTGGTCAGCAGTCGTCCGATAGCCAAACTACTGCATGTGTTGGTGAAATCCTCAGATCTGACTTTTCCTTTCCCTTTTCCCTTTTCTCTTTTCCCTTTTTTTTTCTTATTTCTGCTACTGATCGCGAGCCTCTGTCCCTATAGTCGGGTGGGTCTTTTGCCAGTCGGTGCTTACGACGTGGAACCCCTCCGACAATGGTCCTGGGCATTAGCTGACAACAGAGGTGTGGACATCCGATTACCCTCGTAGGAACTTCTCTCTGTCTCTCATTCACCCCCCCGCCGTGAGTCTGATTGGACAGTATCCTCGAGGAGAGTAAAGTGTTCGAGGTTTATGTGTCTCCTGATAATCAGGGAACAGGACTAGGATCTAAACAAAAATCGAACGGAATTGGTCTCGACTTTTTGAAGACATGAAGAATCCTCTTTTTTTTTTTTTTTTTTTTTTAAAAGTCCTCTTTTCTTGCTCAACACCCGGATAGCACCTGGGTTATTGTTTGCATGATGTATATGAAACGAGCGACTGGATAACTAAGAGAATAAGAATAAGAATAAGAAGAAGAAGAAGAAGAGGGGTTTATATGTACCATCACAAACCTCTTTGAGTATTGGATATGGCAAAAGGAGATCCCGACCAAAGCGTCTCTATCCGAACAGTGTTTGTTTGGGATGTTTCTGAAAACATGGATCTACTTCAAGGCGCGTTGGTCGGCCGTCGGTTTGGTCCTCTAATGGGTTTTGTACCCCCATACTACCGCAACGTTTGTTTAGCGCATCCTGTTTAGATTCGAGTAAAACCTAGCCGTTATGCTATCCACTATGCCATGCCATAAAGGATATCGTTTAATTTTCAAACTTTCATTTCATCGCACATCTTTCATCATCTTTTATTCTCATGTTATATCTGTTCCACGAATACCATATTCACATTCACATTCACATTCATACCCCATATAGAATCTAGATTTTTAATATCCATACCACTCGAGAAGCCGAGCAAGTTAAAATCTACCTACTACTAAATACCTTATACAAGATAGTTATAAAATAATGAGCTAACCTACCGAGCGTAATAGGATTACGTCCCAAATCTCTAATAATTGGTGGAGTTCGAAGGTGGAACTGGACTTTCTAATGGCATAGAACTGTAACATTACCTGAGAACGGTTTACAGTAACTAAGCTTTGCTTTAATTCCGGCTAGCCACTGCAGCAGCACGCGGTCCTGCAATCTAAAATCAAAGACGTAATTATAAACCATCAAAGTATATCGCGAAACCATAATATGCCATGGACTGTGATCGTGAGATTATTTTACAAATTTCTGCTGCAAAAGGGTTCGAAAGATAAAAATGACTCGCGTACGTCGACGATCGAATGAATCTGCAGGAATTATTAATGACACGAAGTGCAGGAGCTGTCAACAAACTGTCAGGATTCGTTTTCTTTGACAAACCATCTGCAACATCAAAAATGATGAATGAACTCTGCATGGGGCTGTCGCCCCCACCGTAATCCACGTGCAACATTATTTAGAATTTCTTAACGAAAGGATTTCGCGGAATTTATTTAAAACGCAAGAAGAGTGGGTAGTTTTCTTTCTTGTGCAAGAAAAACAAGTAAAAAAAGAAAAAAAAAAAAAAAAATCTATGCGAGATTTAGGCCCGGGACATACATCAGGTACATACGTCAGCCCGATAAACTAGGGGTGATAAAATTGCAACTCACTGACCATATTTAGTGTGGGAATGGTCAGAGGGTCCTGGCATATCCTGAGGAATGGACTCGTCCCTCGAACGACTACCAACGAATAGAGATCAGTCTATCCTTCGGACAACACAGAGTGGAGATACCAAGGTGGGTAGGTTTTGGCTGGGCGCAAGGATCGGGGAGGTTTTGTAAACGAAAAAGCTCTACTGGGGTGTAAAATTTTGTGCAAATCATGTTTTCGCGATATTTTTTTTTTCTTCTTTTTCGCTATTATAATTTCCGGCGATAAGTAGCACGCGAATTTTATACTCTCTTCTATACTTCGCCCCCCCCCCCCCCCCCCGCCCCTTTTTTTTATTTTATTTTATATATTCCTATACTCTAAAAATGACAATCAGAGACTCGTTTATTCTCTTCTCTTCTCTTTTACTTTCAGCTGGCTGCTCAGACTCCCTACAGTTTCCTGACTCACTTCGTATACTCTCATTCCCCCGTTTTGGCTGCAGGGTGCTATACTCTGCTCCATGAGCCACCCTGCAGAAGAAAGGTTATCGTTCTAAGGATCATTATGCCAAGTCTTAAGTCGAGCTAATATGTTCCTTGCCCTAGCAGTATATCCTTACTTTAAACCCATCAACTAGCGTACCCCTACGTTTTTTTCTTTTTTTTTTTTTTTTTTTCAACCCACCGTTTTAAGGACATACGACAATTTAATGCCATTTTATAAATTATGCACAGTATCATCTCATCCTGAAACCGCAATAGACGCTTCTATCATGGCTGTATCTCATGATAGTATCCTCGAGAAGTTCGGAGTTGAAAGAAATATTGTAAAATGAAGGAAAAGAAAAATAATGTTAAGGATGTTCTGGAGGTACAATCGGCATCAAAACAATAAGACAGACAAAAACCGAATTTGCTAATTTTGGATGATATTGATGCGAAAAATGATTGAATAATATCGAGGAGCGGATATTCCCACAACCTCAGAAAATGAAAAAAACTCTCAATTTAGTGACAGAATTTCGAAAATACCAACAACCATGAAAAGTTGTAAAAACATTTTGCAAGTATGTGCTGAAAATGGTGAAAATTGTTCATTTTTGATCCGATTTCAAAATTTCAGGGTTTGTTATACTCAGTGATAAAATCTCTACGAACTCACTGAAAAAAGTTTTGCATAAAACACTCATATTTGAGTAAGAATTCAGTTGTTCGCAATACGATACATTCTGAGATTCATATGATACATATACTGTTACATTTTTTACTTGAATATGAGTGTTTTATGCAAAACTTTTTTCAGTGAGTTCGTAGAGATTTCATCACTGAGTATAACAAACCCTGAAATTTTGAAATCGGATCAAAAATGAACAATTTTCACCATTTTCAGCACATACTTGTAAAATGTTTTTACAACTTTTCATGATTGTTGGTATTTTCGAAATTCTGTCACTAAATTGAGAGTTTTTTCATTTTCTGAGGTTGTGGGAATATCCGCTCCTCGATATTATTCAATCATTTTTCGCATTCATACACAGAAAGAAAGGTTAACTTGATTCAAGACAATTTTGCGGTCCAAAAATGAAGACCGAAATTTTCTCGGATCAAATCAAAATTTTTCTCGAACCAAGAAAATTGGGACAATTTTCACAAGGTTAACTTGATTCAAGACAATTTTGCGGTCCAAAAATGAAGACCGAAATTTTCTCGGATCAAATCAAAATTTTTCTCGAACCAAGAAAATTGGGACAATTTTCACAAGGTTAACTTGATTCAAGACAATTTTGCGGTCCAAAAATGAAGACCGAAATTTTCTCGGATCAAATCAAAATTTTTCTCGAACCAAGAAAATTGGGACAATTTTCACAAGGTTAACTTGATTCAAGACAATTTTGCGGTCCAAAAATGAAGACCGAAATTTTCTCGGATCAAATCAAAATTTTTCTCGAACCAAGAAAATTGGGACAATTTTCACAAGGTTAACTTGATTCAAGACAATTTTGCGGTCCAAAAATGAAGACCGAAATTTTCTCGGATCAAATCAAAATTTTTCTCGAACCAAGAAAATTCGGACAATTTTCACAAGGTTAACTTGATTCAAGACAATTTTGCGGTCCAAAAATGAAGACCGAAATTTTCTCGGATCAAATCAAAATTTTTCTCGAACCAAGAAAATTGGGACAATTTTCACAAGGTTAACTTGATTCAAGACAATTTTGCGGTCCAAAAATGAAGACCGAAATTTTCTCGGATCAAATCAAAATTTTTCTCGAACCAAGAAAATTGGGACAATTTTCACAAGGTTAACTTGATTCAAGACAATTTTGCGGTCCAAAAATGAAGACCGAAATTTTCTCGGATCAAATCAAAATTTTTCTCGAACCAAGAAAATTGGGACAATTTTCACAAGGTTAACTTGATTCAAGACAATTTTGCGGTCCAAAAATGAAGACCGAAATTTTCTCGGATCAAATCAAAATTTTTCTCGAACCAAGAAAATTGGGACAATTTTCACAAGGTTAACTTGATTCAAGACAATTTTGCGGTCCAAAAATGAAGACCGAAATTTTCTCGGATCAAATCAAAATTTTTCTCGAACCAAGAAAATTGGGAAAATTTTCACAAGGTTAACTTGATTCAAGACAATTTTGCGGTCCAAAAATGAAGACCGAAATTTTCTCGGATCAAATCAAAATTTTTCTCGAACCAAGAAAATTGGGACAATTTTCACAAGGTTAACTTGATTCAAGACAATTTTGCGGTCCAAAAATGAAGACCGAAATTTTCTCGGATCAAATCAAAATTTTTCTCGAACCAAGAAAATTGGGACAATTTTCACAAGGTTAACTTGATTCAAGACAATTTTGCGGTCCAAAAATGAAGACCGAAATTTTCTCGGATCAAATCAAAATTTTTCTCGAACCAAGAAAATTGTCCCAATTTTCTTGGTTCGAGAAAAATTTTGATTCGATCCGAGAAAATTTCGGTCTTCATTTTTGGACCGCAAAATTGTCTTGAATCAAGTTAACCTTTCTTTCTGTGTATCATCCAAAATTAGCAAATTCGGTTTTTGTCTGTCTTATTGTTTTGATGCCGATTGTACCTCCGGAACATCCTTAAAACCAAAAAGAACAAAAGTAATTATCATCACGGTGCTAATTCATCTTGTCCCTTATTCAAGGATCAACTTTTCAAGGGTGGTATAGAAGCCTTTGAGTATGCGGTTATGAAAAATCGTTCTACTCTGCTAACCCTGCACGGCAATCATTTTCCTTATTGCGATATTGATACGTTACTTTGGTAATATGGGTTACCATACCATACCATCACTACCCTCGCCCTGGCTTGTTCCCCTACCGCCTTATACCGCCCTTATTTTCGAACGTTAAGTATAAGGAGAGGTGGAGGTGGAGGTGGAGGTGAGGTGGTTCGCCGAAGGGAGAATCTCTATTCCCATATCCTTCCGAGCCATCGATTCAAGGATTAGGTGGCAATTTTTCAAGCCTATACCGAATAATTACTCAATTTTTTCCAGAAGCCCTTTTCTCAACGCTAACGCTACCGACTATACGTACCCTACCCTCTAGAAAATTTTTATACCATAGAAAATAATCGATGCGTATCAAATATTGCTTATGTACTTATCACAAGAGGGTTGGTATATAAAAAAAAATGAAAAAAATGAAAAAAAAAAAATATTTTCATCAAAAATTTTTCTTATTTTTTGTGGAAAAATAAATTCAGCAAATTTTCAATATCGTTTTTTTTTTTTCTTTTTTTTTCTTCTTCTTCTGAATACCAAATATCCTTATAGTATATATATAGTCGTCGACCCCTTCGCTTTCAAATCCATCTCGATTCTTTTATTCTTAAAGCTTAGCCGACCTTTTTTTTTTTTTCCACCCGAATACCTCGCAGCTCCTCCTGTTGTCTTATTTTAAATCTCCAATTATCACGACTCGTCAAACAGCGACAACGCGCACAGACGGGGGTTGCTCGTCTCCGCACAATCCCCCACATAAAATGAAAAAAAAAGTAAAAAAAAGTAAAACAAAAAGAAGAAAATAAAAGGAAAAAATCTTTAAAAACACTAAGACGTCTATCATTTTATGTGGGTGTTTTTTTTTCTAAATTTTTACAAGCCAAATGGGTAGAAGCTGGGCGATATTACTTATGCAGGGGTGGTTAAAACTGGAGTAATAAGGAAGAAGAGGAGCGTCTAAGAATGTGTGTATTTTTATTTTTCTTGATTTTTTTTTTTTTTAGTCTAATTCTCACGAGCCAACAGAAAAATGTTTCTATTTAGTCACTCGACGAGTAAGCTCGCTTTATTAAGAGAAAGCTCTATGGCTCAAGAAGAACGTGAGAGCCCCCCCCGAGGAGTTTGAGGAAAAAAAGAAGAAAAGAAAAAAAAAAAAAAAAAAAAATTAAACCGTAGAAGCGGGGTGAAGAAAAAAAATTAGCTCAATTAAACGGTGATTTTAACATCCGATTTCGAGAACCGGATTTAGGAAGAGTTTAAATTCTCTAATGGATGGTGATTCCTTAACTCAAAGTCGTTTTACTTTACGAATGGAGACATTCGTCCTGGAATAATAATATACTATGTGTCCCGCTTCTATTCTCAAAAACTACTGTATTTTATAAAAAAAAAAAAAATTAGAATAAAAAAAATCACGAAGGATGATCAAGCAGTGTGCAAGACATTATTATTATTATTTTTTTTTTTTTCTTTATTTTTGGAAATTTATTACTCTATTTCATATTTTTGATTATTGCCTGCAGCCTCGCCTCGTCTCGTCTCACCGCATGCCACCCCAAACACGTGGGTAATTTTCTTTCTAAATTGAGGATCGACCCTCTAGATTTTTTTCCTTTTTTTTCTTTTTTTCTTTTTTTCTTCATTGCGAGAGTTAAGGGATGGGGACGCGTAATACCACCAGCAGCTATTTAAAAAGAAAGTGGGATAAACAGACAGTTTTATACAGCTGAAGATAAAGGAAATGTAAATTTTCATCGAACTGTGAAAGAAGCTGTGAGATGAGGAGAAGAAGAAATAAAAGAAAATAAAAGAAAATAAAAGAAAATAAAAGAAAATAAATAAGAAATGAATGAAATTCGGTGAAAATATATCCTGCGGGTGCGTAAACGCCGCACACAACTTTAAGTTATATTCTATCACTTAATTTGGTTCATCGTTCAATTTATCATTCGAAAATCTATCCCTAATTCTATCATCAAAATCCGCGGCGGCGGCGTCCCTGTGTATCTTATATATTCTATTTTTTATTGCATTTTTATGCCCCTCCGCGTTTTTATTGCCTGCAATGCGATGTGAAAAAAAAAAGTAAAGAGAAAGATAATCGAATCGTTTTTTATATTTATTGGGGGATGAGATGAAACGAGTCAAAAAAAAAAAAAACATTTATATAGTTTTTGCGAATGTCAAATTCACGAAATTTTTATAATTTTTTAAATAATTCGACGAAATTTTATCCGAGCTAACTTTTTCTGTCGCATACACAGAAAAAAAGTTTAACTTTAGCCAAGAAAATTATTCTTGATTCAAAATAATTTTACGATCCAAAAATGAAGACCAAAATTTTGATTTGATCCGGGAAAATTTCGGTCTTCATTTTTGGACCGAAAAATTATCTTGAATCAAGTGAACCTTTCTTTCTGTGTAAAGTTCCTATAAGAAGGAAATTTGATGTCTCATGTCCCTCAGAATTCATACTTTTCTGAAAAGTAACGATTTTTCAAAACCAGTTAAACCAAAGTTTAGTTAAAAAATTCAAAATGGCGTAACGGGTTGGTGGCGACCGGTGGATCAAGGGTGCGGATCACTGTCCACGAGTTCAGGGGTAGAGAAAAATAAGAAGTGGGTATAAGGGATTTCGAAGGATGTGCGGACGTGACGGGAATATATATTATTCGAAGTGGAGGACATCCGCGTGTGCAACAGTCAACACCAAGGGTCTATAGTAACGCGCTAGGTCCTAATAATGTCCTGACGACTTCCGACGTCCTCTTCTTCGCGGGGTTTTACGAGGACCCTCGCGGATCCGGGCTATAGCATAGCATAGCATAGCGTGGCGGATCCTCTCGCAAGAAAGTGAAAAGAATTATTAATTCGTAATGTACGTGTTACCAGCGTGCATTCATTTTTCTATCATTTTTCTTTCATTTTTTCCGGTTAGTATAAATTCTACCAAATATATTAGTCACCTCTATTCAACACATTATACGCCTGTTATCTCCGCACTATGACCTCCGATCGAAAAATCTTTCCTACAAAATTTGTCGAGCTATCAAAAACGCGCGTTTTATATTCCGCACATTTTTTCGATACACTTCTCCGGAGCGATTATAAAATCGATTTTACCTCGCGTTTCGTAAACTGCGAATATATATAATTTAAAAAAAAAATAAAACATGTTGTAGACAAAAGTTTTACATAATTCAAAAACGCGACTTTTATATTATATAAAATTTTTTACAACGAAACGATTATAATGACGGAATTACTCACGATTTCGTTGACGAAAACCCATTTTTTATTTTTTTTTTTCCTTTTTTTTTTCTTTTAGCTATTATTTCTTACAGATCAGGTAAATATCGAACGTAATTCAAATTTTTGTTTTAAACTGAGTATAAAATGGAAATTGTGGGGTAAAATATGTGATCGGTTAATTATTATATAACACAGTGAAATATATAATAAATCGAACGACACGTCTGATCAAGAGTCACGAAAAATCTGAAACATAATAAAAGGTCGAATAACAGTTGTAGGTTTATATCAACGGAGACAATTTAATCGATAACAGTGTATATTGTGCGTGTATGCTATCTAGCCACTATCTGTTGGGCGAGAAATGCAGGGATATTGTTGCTATGTGTACAATGATATCTGTCAACAGCGAACTGAAACACGTTCATATAGGTGTACAGATCCATATATATACAAATATATGTATGTAATAACCAAAACCGATTTCATCCTCCACGAGTATAGCGTGGAGGCACAAATTCAGAGATATTTTTTTTTATTTCCACCGCTAATTCAGGTGATATTTGATCAGAGGACGTCAAAACCCAACATATGTTTGAAATTGACTGCTTCAGCTATAGATGTGTATATTGTGTATCAATCGATTTCTTGAAAAAGCACGAAAAAAATATTATGGTATTGTGATATGCTTCGATATTACACCCTGCTAATTCTAGACGATTGGATAATTTGGTCATTTTTAGATAATATTCAAAGGTGAAACGATTACTGGTCAGAAATCTGTAATAGATAGAGGACGTGCTTAGAAATCACAACAATCAAATCTGAAGTTGAAGTTTCGAAGTTTTTGGAATTTTGGATACTGTTTGGCACTTTTGGATCTTTGGATTTCGGAATTTTGAACCTCCGGTATTCTTTGTTTAGGAGTTTTTCAGAACTGCTATACTATGTGAACTTTTGGGTCAATGGCGAATTTGGAACTTCAACCCTTTTTCTTATAGGATAAGAATTTTCTGATTTCTGATTCCGAGCATAAATAATTGTTCAGCAACGAATAGGGTAACAACTTTCTTGTTTAAACTGATTAAAACGAAATCGAATATGACTGGCTATTCGCCAATATTAAAACGAATGTATAGATATATAGATACAGAAATATCTACGCACGTAGACGGAAACGATGATAAAAAAAAAAAAAAAAGTAGAATTCTATTCCCCACAGATATACCTACATAGAATTTCACTAGATACGAGTTGTTTTCATTCGAACAAATAGAACAGGACTTTTTTCGCCCAATCCTGAATCGAATCTATAGCTCTGTCTACACCGAGTGATCGAAGGTGGAATTTTTAGTTCCATCAGAATTAGTCGACTCTTAAATTTGTCTGTCAATTCTAATTGGAATTTTTCTAAAGTCTCTCTTTCTTTTCTTTTCCTTTGGGATAAAAAAAAAAAAAAAAAACAACGATTCAAATCGAGAGCTTATGACACGTTGAGTCAGGAAGAGTACCTACAACGAGGGGGTAACTACTTGTGAAATAGTTGGGACAATTAACTATGAAATGGTATGAAATTATTTTGAAAATATTGTGAAATGGTTTGAAATTGTTTGAAATGGTTTGGAATGATTGTGAAATGGTATGAAATGCCTGGGAAATGGTATGAATGCCTGGGAAATGGTATGAAATGCTTGTGAAATGATCGCGAAATAGTGTAAAATGGTATGAAATAGTATGAAATGGTATGCTTGTGAAATAGTATGAAATGCTTGTGAAATGATCGAGAAGTAGTGTGAAACGTTTGTGAAATGCCTGTGAAATGGTATGAAATGCCTGGGAAATGGTATGAATGCCTGGGAAATGGTATGAAATGCTTGTGAAATGATCGCGAAATAGTGTGAAATGGTATGAAATAGTATGAAATGGTATGCTTGTGAAATAGTATGAAATGCTTGTGAAATGATCGTAGAAGTAGTGTGAAACGCTTGTGAAATGCCTGTGAAATGGTATGAAATGCCTGGGAAATGGTATGAATGCCTGGGAAATGGTATGAATGCCTGGGAAATGGTATGAAATGCTTCTGAAATAGTATGAAATGCTTGTGAAATGATCGAGAAGTAGTGTGAAACGCTTGTGAAATCATGTGAAATTGTATGAAAGGCTTGAGAAATGCCTGTGAAATGGTATGAAATGCCTGGGAAATGGTATGAATGCCTGGGAAATGGTATGAAATGGTATGCAATGGTATGCTGGTGAAATGGTATGAAATGATCGCGAAATGGTATGGAATGCTTGTGAAATGCCTGTGAAATGATATGAAATAGTTGTGAAATCATATGAAATGATTTTGAAATGTGAAATAGTTGGGACACACAAGTTTAAAGTGGCTACCCCTCCGACCTACAACCTTCGATAAAATAACACACCATGTTATGAAAGAGCTGTGCAATGTCTGCAGTCGAATGCACATACGTGTATATGGAATACTATATGGGAGGTGGTACGTCTATTGATGAAAAAAATGTGTATTTGAAATTTGATTCTCTTGATGGAAAATAATGAAACAGAAATTTCCCTTGCAACGAGTGAAGAAAGGATGAAAATCAACAACATAGATCCTGAAAGAACGACCATTTTCAATTGTAAATTCAACAATTTCTTCAACCAAAAGAAAGGCTCTCTTCAAATTTTTCTGCTTAAAGAACGTTGGGCTGATCATTCGGTAGTTTCCCGAAAGTCTGTATAGCCGTTTCGAGAAACAATCGAGCGAAGAAGACCGAGGATCCAAAATTCTGAATAAGGATTTGAATATTCTGAACTTGGAGGTTTCTGAAAGTCCGGAATCGTCTCGAGCCCGAAGAAAGTTCGTATGGAAATTGGCCAATAATTGGGTAACACCTTGTGGATGGATTTGGACGTGTATCCGAATTTGGTATTTATGGGAAAACGGGTATGGGGTAGGGGGGGAATAGCTGGTTACGTCTGAAGGAGCCTTTGGGCCATGGGTTATAGAAGTGACGTATTATATAGGTACCAGAGTCTGGGCGTAGGAGGAGAGAGGTCGTTTGGCAATCTTGGGGGATTCCCCAGGATACAATGGGATCTCAATACATCACCTCGCTTAACCCAGCCCAGGGAACCTCGCTTTTCCAGATGGCGTAATAGCTTAGGAGACGATGTAATAGCCGGTGGTGCTTCTAAAGGAAACCAGCTATATACGTATATCTATATAGTATATGTATACCCACGTATAGTTCAACAAGCCAAAATGGAATCGTTCGTCTTTCGGCCTCATTGTGATATCGACAACGTTAGGTACTCGGAAGGCATATGACATGGTAGTATAATTGAGGTCGTCTCCCCATTACCCCTCAATCAAGAAATGATTCATAATTTTTACCGATCTTTATATCGTAGCCGTTGTTTTCCAATGATAAAATTCACCCCGACGTAAAAATCGATCTAGAGGCTGAGGTAATGAGTTTAGCGAAAAATTGCAAGGGACATAAATTGTGCGTCAGACTTTTTCCCACAGATTTTATACGGAACATTTTTTCGTCAGATCATAAACGGCCGAGATACGAGCTAAAGTTTGCCAGCTTTCTCCCCCCACCTTTCTCATAGCTACAGTAGGACCCCGAACGAACCTAACCCAAAAAACCGTATAATTTAAGGCTTGCCAGTTCGTTAGAAATCACTCTCATCGCTATGAGGCCATTCGGTATAAGTGACAGCGAAGTGGTTTAAGAATTGGCATCGACAGAGGTGTCTGCATATCCTCTGAAACGGTTTTAACGTCGTTAAGAAAACGATCGTGGATAAATTTAGTGTGATATTTGATTAAGCGATGGTGGAGGTTTTTTAACGTTCGTTGAATATTTACGATCCCTAAAAAGTGCATCGGCGCTCTGTTAGCTAGTAGGCATTAGTTGAAAGGGATAAAATGTTCACCGCTGATAGAAAAGAAAATTTACGTTGCGTTCTGCACCAGGACCGGACGTTCATCCATACGTTCGAACATCACCGGGGCGTTGACACTACGATGTTAGCTATACAGTAGGATTTCTCTCCCTCTTTATCTCCGGTGGTCAGAATCTCCTCTCTCTCCTCTCTACTCTCTCTCTCTCTCTCTTCTCTCTCTTCTCTCCTCTAAATAGTGAACGTCGCCGTCGAAAGGCGGAGTCGACGTCGTGGACGCGCACCTTTCCACCTGCCCTGTTCGAATGGAAGACACGCCCCCGCAGAATTCTCTGAGTAACGCCTACAACTTCACCATCTCCTCATCCTCATCCTCATCCTCATCCTCATCCTCGTCCTCGTCCTCGTCCTCATCCTCATCCTCGTCTTGGTAGCGGCTCGCATCAAGAGCCAAACGGTACGTTGTTGTAATTCCAATAGAGGGAGAGAGAGAGAGAGAGAGAGAAAGTGCGAGGAATGCCTACGTGCATGTCATTCGATTTTCAAGATGTACTTGAGCGGTGAAAAAACGGCGAAGAATAAACCGTAAGCTGTCGAATTCTCTGCATGTTATATGCAGTGAAAAGGTTCATGCTGGTATTTTACAGTGATATAGATAAGAATTTGTGCAATGATCATTTCCGGAGTGAATTAATGATGGGATGATTGGAGAACGAGAGAGACAAAAAGAAAAAAAAAAAAAAAAAAAGTAAAACCGACGATAGAAAGAAGATCGTCTGTTGACGAAACAACGTATTTTAGTAGCAAGACTGATCGGAAATCCAACCTCGATGTAAGAATTTGAAATTTACACAGGTACCTAGACGGAGAGAGATAGAGAAAGATAAAGAAACCAAGAGAGAGAGTAGAATGGAAAATGGCCGAAACAAATCTGGCCAGGTTAAGGGGGTTGGGAGGGGGGTTGGGGGGGTGGGTGAAGGCGAATAAAATCGAAGATGGCTCCAGGGTTGGCTGGCTCGCTCGCAGATTTTCTCCAACTATCAATCTTGACTGTTATTACTGGCCGAGTCAAGAACAAGGCGAGAAAGATGGCGGGGGTTGGGGGTTTGGGGGTTGGGGGTGGGGATGAAGGTAGCTCGGGTAGTCTGGGGGTAGCTGCTGAGCTTTGCCTGGGGTTGAACCCAGGCATCTGGGCTTCTGACTGTTGTAGGTACTTATATAGGTGTATATATATGCATATCAGACCTAGGTTACGAGCATGTGTCTACATACAAATTTTCGGAATGGACATTACCCAGGAGACTTTTCAAATCTCTATGGATAATACAGGGGAAAAAAAAAAGAGAAAAAAAAAAAAAACACAAAAAATTTAACAGAGAATTCACTGTCTCATATCGGAGCTCGTTTGTGTAATACGTAATTTTTTTTTTTTTTTTTTCTTTTTTTTTTTTTTTTTACAGCATATCTCTACTCGGCTAGGGTTTTATCATTCAGGGACAATTCTGGACAAATCTTGGTAATATAAGGTTGGCAGTATGCAAATGTTTGATCGCCAGAGTTATCTCACTGTTATATAATATGAGAAAATTGAAATATCAGTTTGTAGTGTGTAACTTATTCGAAATATATACATTATTATTATTATTATACTGCAATATTTTCTTTATTGCAAATTTTGACAAACAGTATCTAGATATTATAAAACAACAATTTATTTTTCTCTAGTTCAATTCACGAGGTGTTCGACATTTTCTAGGGACTTTTTAGACTCTTTCTATGGAATTCATTGCATTCCCAGACAGCACGGAATATGTCCCAATATTGTAGTAATATTTTAGCAGCATTGCAATATTGTAGCAATATTGCAATGTTGCTACAATGTTGCTACAATGTTGCTACAATATTGCAGCAATATTGCAATGTTGCTACAATGTTGCTACAATGTTGCTACAATATTGCAGCAATATTGCAATGTTGCTACAATGTTGCTACAATATTGGGCAACATTCCGTGCTGTCTGGGTTGCTAAACTATCATTTCTAATCTGCCCACATCTAATCGACTAATGCAGAATTTGGAGATAATATGAAAGAATTGTAAGATCAGTGTGTAACATCATCAAAATATTCATAGAGAACTGCAATCTTCGATGCGAATTTTGACAAACAGTATATAAAACAACAATTCATTTTTTCTAGTTCGATTCACGAGGTGTTGAACATTTCCTAGGGACTTTTTAGACTCTTTCTATGGAATTCATTGCATTGCCAACCTATTATTTCTAATTTGCCCAAATCGTATCGACTAATGCAAAATTTGGAGATAATATGAAAAAATTGGAAGATCAGTGTATGCGACATAATCGAAATATTCATACAGGACTGAAATTTTCATTGTAAATTTTGACAAACAGTATGCAACAATAATTTGTTTATTTTGTACTTTAATTTACGAGTTAGGATATTTTCAAGGGACTCTTTTGCCAATTGCCAATCTATTATTTCTTATTTGTCCAAATTAAATCGACTACTGAAACCTCATCAAATCTGTATTGGTGTGTCGAACATGCATACTTTATTTTTCGATTCTCTATCCTGTTTTTCGTTACTTTTGTGTCTAAAAAGTAAAAAATGCGGAGCTTGATATAAGAAGAAAAGAAAAAAATCATGCTTTATCAATTTTGATTTATTTTTTTTTTCTGATCTTTGACTCCGCGTACTTTTCTCTCTCTCTCTGTCTCTCTTTTTTCTTCTTTCGAAACCTTTCCTTGTGTATATTTTTTATAGGGTTGTTTAGAGAGGGATGAAGAAAACGAAAAATTGTGTGCCTACGCAGAGGAAATGCGAAGGCGCTACAGCACGTGGTATGAGCTTCGTGCGCCTGCCTGCCTGCCTGCCTGTTTCGCTATATACATCTATAGGGGGTTGGCGAATCCCCCCCACTTGTTGTGCCGTACTGTGTAGTCTGTATAGGGTGGTTGTGTTGACGGTGAGTTTCACCCCCTGTGTATCGAGAAACCTCGATGCTGGCCCAGGCGATGCTGCCGGCAAATTAATATCCGTTTTATACGATACAAGTGCGTATCACACATACGTGTGCAATGCATTGAAATTCTTTTTTCTTTTTTTTGTTCAAAAATAATTTTCAAAAATACTTCAGAGTCAGAGTTCCTGTAATAGATTTTAATGATGAAAATTGGAATCGAATTCGATAAAGAAAAAAAGTTTTGTTTCTTGAGTGGTAAAATCAAACTCAGTAGTAATATTCTATGAGATTAAGCTCTACAAGGGAAATAAAGAGGGGGTAAGAGAGAGAGAGAGAGAGAGAGAGTGAGATGGAGATGTAGAGGGGTAGTAATAATTAATAAATGCGAAAACGCATTAGTATGCGACATAGAGGTGGGTAGCTACTTTGAGAGGAAACTAAGCGAAATCTTGAGGTCCGCAGCTGAGATGAAGGTAGAAATGGAAAGGAGGGATGGGGCATGGGGTGAATGGGGTGGGGGAGCAACCTCACGACCTGTACCTACCTACCTCTCCTATGGGGGATTATAAAATAATAAAGAGAGAAAATTGGGTAAGGATCAGTTTGCAGAACGTTACGAGTATCTTGGAAGGTCGCGTCGTAGTATAAAGCGAGTCTTGGACTAATCTTGAAAGGTCGTCAGCCCCCAGACGTCGTGGTCTCCGCGATTTGTCTACCCCTTTAAGTACGTGTCGCAAGATTTTGTGCTTTCGTTGAACCCGACAAAAAAAAAAAAAAAAAAAATAGACAGAAAAAATTTCTAGATTTTTATTATAATTATTCAGTTTATAACTATAATCATGCATAACATTTTTTTTACACGTAGTCGTATAACTCGTCGGGGTCAAGTGATATAGAAAAAAATGTCGAACAAAAGTTGTGCAGTTAAGTACACTGAACATTTTATTTCGTACAAATTTTTTTGTTCAACCATCACAGCCGTTTTTAAATTAGCTTTTAGTCGCTGAGTCATAATGCTTGAAAATTAAGTTTATAAAAAATGGACATATATCAACAGCTGTAAGTCTGATCGAAAATATGTTCGAATAAAATTTGTAGAACTAATCAAAACGGAGGTTTTTTGTTCTATAAATTTTTGACGTAGATCCATTTCCTAGACTGCTAGATGCTGATTTATAAGTAACTGGATTAATACTGGATTAAAATGTAGTGTTTGATTATTATGGACATATCTCAGCAGCTGTGAGTCAAATCGAAAAAATGTTCAAACTAAATTTGTAGAGCTGATTAAGGCGGAGATTTTATGTTTTATCAATTTTTCACGTAAATCTATTTCTCTGATAGTTAATCGAGGATTTATAACGGATTGTGTTTGATAGAATCGCGCAGTTGAAATTTTGGAAATATTTTGTATGTATGACAAATATGACAATTGTACAATAAATTGCGACAAAGAAAGTGATAATTTTAGGAGGCTAATCGAGGGTTCCTATTAGTAGTCAGAGTATGAAATCGCGTCGCGACGTTGTAAATGCTAACAACGTTATGTAATTAGGTAAAAAGTTCTGTAATCAAGAAGTGGATCTTCCCCCATACCTTCCCTTATTCCATCTCCTTTCTCTCTTCTCTCTCTCTCGGTTTGTCTCTCGCATTCGCATTAAAATAGTCTCAAGCTAGTAGAGAATAAAGACGAAGACAGTGTGTGTCCTGCATATCTTAAAACCCTGGGGCGAGTCTCGACTCTCTTCTCTTCTCTTCCCTTTCGCAAAGTCTCGACTCTCTTTCTCTATCCGGTTAATAAATGCATATCGCTGCACCGGGGGGGTTTAATTTTAGGTAAAAAAAATGCAATTAGAAGAAAAAGACAAGAAAAAAAAAAAAAAAAAACAGACAGAATAAACTAAAAACACAAGTAAATAAAATTTGAATAATTTCGATCGACCTTTGTGCTAAAAAATTGGCGATAATTTTTTTGAACAGTTCAAATGATCGCAGAACGTTTAGAGTTTCAGAATAACGTATGCTGATAAATAATATCCGCTTGTCGCTTAGTCAGCAGAACGTTAAATAACATTTCTTCGGAATTATGACTCGCGCGGTCTTCTGCGATTATTGACGTCACCATGACTGCTGAGTTTAACGCCAGAACCATTGCAGTGCGAAAATCGAGCGAAATCACCGCAGAATAAGTTCTATACAAATTTTATTACCAAAATTTGAAAAAAAAAAAAAAAAAAAAAGAATGTAGAAAATTGGAAATGTTCACTTTTTCTGATTTTACGTTTTAGTGATTGAAAATCGCCTTTCGATAAAAGAAAAAAAATCAAAAAAATTATGAATAAATCGACGCTGTTTATCACCTATACAGATTCCAATAAAAAAAAAAAAAAAAAATCTGAATTTTTTAATTTTTAATTTTCTTTTTCTTATCCCAAAATTTAAAAACGAATATTTACTATATACTCGTGCAGATGCTCTGAGGAAGCTTAGAAGTATGTCTCGTGTTTAACCCTTGAACCGTATTTATCTCGCTTAATGATTAACCGCGTCTGACGCGAAATGGCAATAAGCGAATAATTTTTTTTTTTTGCCTGTTCTTGTTTTTTTTTTTTTTTTTTTTTTTTCTTTTTTATTTGAAATATTTCCCAACACTATGATCTCGTCGAATTACACATAGCGTATAGATTATAGTAGTTGGTCTACATTCCGTCGTGTGATTAGGACGCCATTAATAATCGGCTAATTAGCAACTAATTAGCCGATTATTAATTATCTTTTGAAAAGATATAGTAAGTCGGATGAAAAGGTCAAGTCAATTTGCTTGCGATGGGTCAGGAGTCAATAAATCTTTACTACAACGACACGTGAGCCGTTGAATAATTTCTGGCTCTATTTCTTCCCAAGATTTTTAAACAAATCGGCGTCACATCATTATTTATAATATTCGAACCGATTTCTTTCGGATAATTTATTTTTCAAGATATCGAGGGTGGCTCTACCTACAGTACCGTCCATAAGTTCGGGATCACTTTTCGAATTTTCGATCGAGACAAAAAGTTGAATAACTCGGTCAAAAAAAATTGTAGCCTAATGGGTCGGGTGGCATTCAAAAGTGGGAAGAACCGGCTTCATTTTTCTTCCCTATTCAATTTTCCGAAAAATTTTCCGCACTCGCTAAATAATGTTGAAAATGACCGTTTTTTTGCGATTTTCATACTTTCATAAATCCGCGTGTAATTTTTTGGGAAGTAGATATAGAAACTTTTTTCCAATAGGACTTCGAAAGAGGACAGATTAAGCTACAAATCGTTTTTTTTTTTTTTTTAATTGCGATTTTTTTTCGCCAAGTTATTCAACTTTTTGTGCGGAAAATCGGTTTTCAGAAAATGCGTCGTAACTCGAGCACTATAGGGTTTTAGATAAAATGTCATGATATGAAAAATGTGTATTTTTAAATTTTTAACTCGTTCAAATTTTTTTTGAATTTTTTTTTTTTTTTTTTTTTTGATTTTGGATTTTTTTCGAATTTTTTTCAATTTTTTTCGAATTTTTTGTACATGAACAAATCCGAAATAAAATAAACAATGAATTTCCTCATCATATAATAACGAGAGAATCGCAAAAATTATTGTTAACTTTATTTTGGATTTATTCATGTAATATAAAAAAGTAAAAGCAATTTTAGAAAAAAATGAAAAAAATTTCAAAATTCATGAAGAAATTCATTGTTTATTTTATTTCGGATTTGTTCATGTACAAAAAATTCGAAAAAAATTGAAAAAAATTCGAAAAAAATCAAAAATCAAAAAAAAAAAAAAAAAAAATTCAAAAAAAATTTGAACGAGTTAAAAATTTAAAAATACACATTTTTCATATCATGACATTTTATCTAAAACCCTATAGTGCTCGAGTTACGACGCATTTTCTGAAAACCGATTTTCCGCACAAAAAGTTGAATAACTTGGCGAAAAAAAATCGCAATTAAAAAAAAAAAAAAACCGATTTGTAGCTTAATCTGGCCTCTTTCGAAATCCTATTGGAAAAAAGTTTCTATATCTACTTCCCAAAAAATTACACGCGGATTTATGAAAGTATGAAAATCGCAAAAAAACGGTCATTTTCAACATTATCTAGCGAGTGCGGAAAATTTTTCGGAAAATTGAATAGGGAAGAAAAATGAAGCCGGTTCTTCCCACTTTTGAATGCCACCCGACCCATTAGGCTACAATTTTTTTTGACCGAGTTATTCAACTTTTTGTCTCGATCGAAAATTCGAAAAGTGATCCCGAACTTATGGACGGTACTGTATACTCATTCGTGAAAGGAGAAAATATAAAACAGCCGATTTCCAATAACCGATTTGCGAACAACTGATTTCCAACTTCAAAATTCGATATCTAGAGATTGGTTGCTCGAAAATGAGCCGATTAAAGCTTTTTGGATTCGACTAGGATCAGGGTGTAATATCGACGGTATAAAAGTGTGGAATTTCGTTCGTTAAAAAAGAATATACGTCAATATATGATCGAGAGAGTTAAACCGCATGCCGTGACCGTTATATATAAAAATCTATTTAATTTGAGTGGAAGAATTTTTCTATTTTTTTTTTTTTTTTGAAACACCATAGACAAACAGAGAAGAGAAATAATAAGATAATAAAGTAAAACAACAGTCAGTCTTTCAGGTTGTTAATTTAAAATAATTCTTTCAGTATATTTTATAATATAAGAAATTGTGCGGGTGTAGAGAATGAAATGAAAATAAAATAAAATTAGGAACAAATGGTGTGCAAGGGGGTTATTCAGGGAGGGGGTCGTCGTTGAAGAAACCGCGACTCCTAAGATAAACAGCTTTTTCAGAAAACAAAGCAAATTATGAATATACACACCCTACCGAGTTTAGCTTGCTATATAAGGCAAGGCAACCCGAAATGGGGGTTGAATTTAGTCAAAAAGAAAATTTCTGAAGGACTCAGGGGGGGAAACGGGGGAACCGGAGGAACCGGAGGAACACCGGGATAACCGCCCGCCCAAAACCATAAGAAGAAAGAATAAACTACCCTCTAATTTTTACACTCCGGATGACAACGACTGGATAAATTCGTTTCCGCGAACGTTAAGGGTATCCGGAACTTTTTCAACTCATGGTTTATATATATATATATATATATTAGGGTGGCGCAAAAAAACCGACTATTTTTATTTTTTTGAGTCTCGAGTGAAAAAATGTTAGTTTTTGATGTTTTAAGAGCCCTTTCCAAAGGACAGCTCAAAAAAAAATTTTTAAGAGGTCGCTCCAAATTTTTTTAAATTTCAAAAATCGTCAAAAATCGTCAAAAATCGAATTTTTTTTTTTTTTTCTAATTTTTTTTCTCGTTACGGTATAATTTTACAGACAAAAAAAAAAAATAAGTTTCTGAAAGTTTCAGTTCAAAATTTAAATTTTGAAAGGTCGCTCATAATTTTTTTCAATTTATCAGTGCATTACTTTAGATTTTTTAATTATTTAATTATTAAAAAATTATGAGCGACCTTTCAAAATTCAAATTTTGAACTGAAACTTTCAGAAACTTATTTTTTTTTTGGGACTGTAAAATTATACCGTAACGAGAAAAAAAATTGAAAAAAAAAAAAAAAATTCGATTTTTGACGATTTTTGAAATTTAAAAAAATTTGGAGCGACCTCTTAAAAATTTTTTTTTGAGTTGTCCTTTGGAGAGGGCTCTTAAAACATCAAAAACTAACATTTTTTCACCCGAAAATCAAAAAAAAAAAAAAAATTGTCGGTTTTTTTTTGCGCCACCCTAATATATATATGTACTGTGGATAGAGAGAAGAATGAAAAAAAAATAGGATAAATAAAAATCGTTTATAATTGATATAAAAAATTATCGCTTACAAAAAAAAAAAAAAAAAATCGATTCGCGAATTCTGAGAGTAAAATTTATCCGTCAATTAATTATATTGGTATTATTTTACTTACGGAAAATCTGCGGTAGACTGGTTAATTATCGAGAATGTAATATTTTTGGGGATGATATTATAATGAACGAAAATTGTGACAAAACTGGAAAACGAAGATATATATATATATATATTCCGCGAGATCTTTCACCGTTGAAGAATTGCGACTTATTGTTGGTTCGCGGTTTCGTCGAAGCGTTTTTATATTTAAATTGTAAAATCACGTCCGATGGATAATTTCTCACCTTCTTCTTCTTCTTCTTCTTCTTCTTCTACTTCTTCGGTTATTTATATGTTCATTGTATACGATCGTATAATGACCGATGGAAAGTGTGCGGAAAAATTTTCAAAACTGATCGAACACTATGATAAGCAACTGTTGCAGGATGTCAACAGTTAGTCAGTATATTATACCTACTCTGGTACGTATATAGAAATAAAATCAGTAATTCAATTATTCTCAATATTCTAGAGTCAGTCGTATATATATCTAAGACTAGACTCATATATACAGGGTGTAAATCTTAACTCTGTACATACTTATAGGGTGTGTAGGGGGTGCCAATACAAGCATTTTGAGGTATGACACCCATGGTCGGAAACTCATCCTAACCACTGTGGAGGGCTTTGAAGGATATGGTACCGTGCACGCTTGATCGTAGTTTAATGAATCAGATGTGTTCACTTTCGACCCAACATTTTATTCAGCCGTAGACAACAGTACAAATGTTCTTGCGTGAAAGGAACAAAACGATAAACTTAGAAATGAAAAAATAACGAAACAATTTCCGGTGCTTTTAAACAGAATTTGAAAAAGTTATGGAAAACGAAAAGCCCAAGTGTGCCAAACCCCAATAGTTTTCCATAACTTTTTCAAAATCTGTTTGTAAGCACCGGAAATTGTTTTGCTATTTTTTTTATTGCCAAGTTTATCGTTTTGTTGATTCCACACAAGATCATTTGTACTGTTGTCTACGGCTGAATAAAATGTTGGGTCAAAAATAATTACATCTTATTCATTACACTACGAAAAGCGCGCGGTACTAGAACCTTCGAAACCCTCCACAGCCGTTAGGATGAGTTTCCGACCTAGGGTGTCATACCTCAAAATGCTTGTATTGGCACCCCTTACACACCCTATAAGTATGTACAGAGTTAAGATTTACACCCTGTATATATATCTATAGGATAACGTTGAAAAACAAAGTGGTGAAAGTCAATTTTTCAAAAACGAGACACTAAATTTGATTCGATTTATTATTCCAAGTTTAAGAATGGCGCCTATTCAATTACAATTTTCCTCCCTTTCCGGGATTGATTCGTCAGAATTTTTCTCATTTCTCCAATTCCGAAGAAATTCGCGTAGATATTTAAAATTCTATACCTATATTATATCGAGGCGCGATACGAATAACAACACATTTCAAATTCCGGGTGAAAAAGAGCACATTTCAGATTCCGGGTGGAAAAGAGCACGTTTCAAATTCCGGGTGGAAAAGACCACGTTTCAGATTCACTCGAAAATTAGCACAATTCAGGCGAAGCGAATATTACTCATTAGTAAGTGTCAGGTAGGTTTATTATGAAATTGGAAATGCACAATATTATGCACAAAAACTCGATTCAATTTTATCATTGAATGATTAATTCAATCTTATAATAAACCTACCTGACACTAGCTAATAAGTAATATTCGGTTCAACCTGAATTGTGCTAGTTTTCGAGTGAATCTGAAAAGTGCTATTTTTCATTCTCAATCTGAAACGTGTTCTTTTCCATCCAGAATCTGAAACATGCTCTTTTTCACTCGGAATCTGAAACGTGCTCCTTTCCACCCGGAATCTGAAATGTGCTCTTTTCCACCCGGAATTTGAAACGTGCTCTTTTTCACCCGGAATCTGAAATGTGCTGTTATTCGTATCGGGCGTTGATATGTATTCACATAGAATTGGAAAATTCCATCACTAGATATAAATACGGTGATGTGCTCCACTCTCGGTCGTCGTCGTCATAGTCACATATTTTTCACACAGTATTTGTCTATTTTGCAAGGATGACATTTTTTTTTTTTTTTGTTTTTTATTCGCATTCAAATCGAACGAACATTATTATATCGTTCAAAGCGGAAATGAAATTATCAATTGATAGAATTTTATTTAATTTTCTTATTTTAGGTAAACGAATATAATAATAATTATAAATCAAACTTACACCGTATCTTGATTGACCTCTCAGGCTCGATTGCCAGGGTACTGCAGTTGGCTGAAAGTGTTCTTTGATCCAGGATCCGTTGTCGAAAGGACTGTCTCCTAAATGCCCCTGAAAAAAATAATATCAAAATAGAATTTCAGCGCTTTTTCTTTTGCCCAATTTTTTTGAATAAAAATTACAAGCATATATGGATGTAAATCAAAAAAATAAAGATCATGTTATAACGTTAGTTTTTCCAATTTTGGTTTGCCATATCGGCTTCGGTGTTAAAAAAAAAAATTTTGCAATTCCAATAACGAGTCGAAAAATAATCGTTTCGTCGACTAACAATCGTAGTTTCAAAAATAAGGGTTGATGATAGAAAAAAAAACAAAAAAACCGCTATTTTTGTTTTTCATTGCAGATATTGAAATTTTTGATTTTTATTCTATATGCAGATAAGAATAAATAAAAATGACACGATTCGGTAGCAATAATGCAATAATGCAATGTATTCTTTCTACCGGTGAATTCTGGGCAGAGGCGGTAGTGGGGGTTTCAGGCAACTTTACACCCCATAAGCCTTATTTTTCTTTCAACTTAAACTTCTCTCTCTCTATATATATATATATATATATATATATATATATATATATATATATATATACCGCCTATAATCTACCGAGAGAAAGAGAAGAAAATAAGGAAATAAGGTGAGGAAGAATAAAGAAGGGAAAAGTATCTTTTTTGAAGAAGAGAGTAGCGCGCGGGGGAGTTTTAAGGGTGGGATAAAATGACGAGGAGAGGGTAAAAACGTCCCAGTTTTCGAATAAATCACCAGGTATAATGAGTACAATTTATCTTCCTTGGCATAGCTGATGCTGTTCGTGGTGTTGGTCGGTGCAGGGCTCACGACGAAGGTATAAGGGATGAAGTGTATTATATATATATCTATGGCATTTATAGATAAAAAAAAAGTTTTTCAATCCAACGTCATTTTTGTTAATTTTTCAGATTTTTGAATTTCGGGAGAATGAAAAATTGGATATAGAGAAACAGAATTTTCGTTTTTTTTTTTTTCTTTTCTTTTTTTATAGGGGGTGGGAATGAATATTTGAGATATCTAGTGTCGAAGAACGGTGCGTCGCGTCACCGTGAGGGATTCGAATATCTGATGTATAAAGAAATCATGTAAAATATAGACATTTTACGACGTACCCAGCAGCTGCAGAAGCCCCAGAGGCAGAGAGAGAGAGAGAGAGAGAGATGAGACTCAAAGGTGATTGTGATAATATTTCAGAAAAAGATTTATGCAGAATTTCAGATTCCCGTTTTGTACATAAAACGCGTTTTAAATTCGTGAACGCACTCGCGAATGGAGGATCCGCGATCGTACCGCGATTCCGCGAGTTGCTGATAAAGCGGGGCAAGCCGAGGGAGGATACGGTGAGGTACGGCGCGGGAGGACCTATATAAGTACGAACGGACAGATCGACATAGACTTATGTAACCGAAAAGAGAAAAAGATAAAGAAAAAGAAAAAGAGAAAGAAAAATAAGGGAGCAATGTGCCAACTGGTAATTGGCAATATCTATCGAATTTGAAAATAAATCTTCCAACGAAGAGAAATAAAGTGGAAAAAAAAAAGAAAAAAAAAAACAAGTGGAGAAGAAAAAGACTCGAGGTTTTAGGGGCGCGAGAAAAACAGTTTAGTACCTAGGACTGATTCCGAGAGGGTAACTACTCACGAAATAGTTGTGACAATTAGCTATGAAATGGTATGAAATTATGTTGAAAATATTGTGAAATGGTTTTAAATTGTTTGAAATGGTTTGGAATGATTGTGAAATGGTATGAAATGCTTGTGAAATGGTCGCGAAATAGTGTGAAATGGTATGAAATACTATGAAATGGTATGAAATGCTTGTGAAATGGTATGAAGTGCTTGTGAGATGGTAGGAAATGCTTGTGCAATGCCTGTGAAATGGTATGAAATGGTATGAAATGGTATGCAATGGTATGCTTGTAAAATGGTATGAAATGATCGCGAAATGGTATGGAATGCTTGTGAAATGCTTGTGCAATACCTGTGAAATGGTATGAAATGCTTGTGAAATGCTTGTGCAATGCCTGTGAAATGGTATGAAATGGTATGCTTGTGAAATGGTATGAAATGATCGCGAAATGGTATGGAATGCTTGTGAAATGCTAGTGCAATACCTGTGAAATGGTATGAAATGGTATGAAATGCTTGTGAAATGCTTGTGCAATGCCTGTGAAATGGTATGCAATGGTTTCCTTGCGAAATGGTATGGAATGCTTGTGAAATGCCTATGAAATGATATGAAATAGTTGTGAAATCATGTGAAATGACTTTTAGATATGAAATAGTTGGGACACACAAAGTTTAAAAAGTGGTTACCCCCTCGACTGATTCAGTTCATTTTTTTTTTTTTTTTTTTTTTCGTGTATCTAAGTACTTTAATTAATTACACTATACCAAAAACTCTAAACTGTTTCGAACGAATTCGTAATTTTTTTACCATTTAGACAAAAAAAAAATGTCCTTTCTTTTATTCAGTATTTTTTTTTTTTTTTTTTTTTTTTTTTTCAGTCTGCATCTAGATGAGAAATAAGAAGCAATATGTTGCGGATGGAAAAGGCAATTTAGAGACGTACGTGTATATATACAGATTATAAGCAGCAATAGAGGTAGCTGCTAGCTAGTATAGTAGAGGTCCGTGCCTCTAAAAATAAATATGTTGTTTATTCACAAGTAAACCGGATGCCGCTGTTTGCTTAAGAACAAATTGTTTTGTTAAGTTTTCCCGTCCGCCCGGGTTAAACCCTCCCTACCTCTAATTTCCTCTCTTTCTATTTCTCTTTTTCTCAAACTCACTGCACACAGACCCCCATTAATACGTTTTTTTTTTTCTTTTTTCTTTTGCTCCGAAGAAAAATTTGGAGAAATAAAAATCGATCAAAATTCAGTGACATCGTTTTTGAGCTTTGTTATAGAATTCTAAGGGTGATAAGTAGGCAGTCAAAACCCTACCTATACAGCTCTGTGCGTATATGTATATTTACAATGAGTGGTGCACCAGGCTAGGCATAGAAGCAGTCGGTAATCTTACTGTTAATCTTTATTTAATCCTTGACTAGCACTTAAGCTGTGTTTAAGTGCCGTGAAATTGGTGCCTGGAGCTCCGAGAGCCAAAGGAACACTTGAATTCTACCAACACGGTGCTACAAGCATTTGCACAAGGTGTGCCCCACACACCGATATACGTCCGTAATATATATATATATGGGGTATTCCACGTGAACCGGGCCGGTTTTTGGCAAAAAAAAAAAGTAAAAAACGGGAGGCTGGAAATTTTATCACTTCTTTGTGACACTTTGAAGTAATTTCGGTGAAAATTTCAAGGCAATCCGTGTGACCCTTCAAGTAGAAAAAAAATAAAAACACATATTTTCCAAATTTTACATGCTTCGCCGGTTTTTTGAACAAAAAAAAAGAAGAAAAACGGGAGGCTGAAATTTTGATCACTTCTTAGTGCCACTTCGAAGTAATTTCGGTGAAAATTTCAGGGCAATTGGTGTGACCCTTCGGTAGAAGAACAAAGAAATCGCATATTTTCAAAGTTTTACATGTTCAAGAATTCCAAAAATAATTGAAGTGCTACATATTTCGAAGAAGCTCATTTATGCGCGTAGAATTCACTATGGGAAGTCATGATTTTGTTCATGCATGGCTGAGATAAGTGGAGTTGAGAATGTGGTAATTAAATTTTTGGCATAATTATGACAGCGATATAAATTGAACCAATTATTTTCAAGCTCTGTAACTGTTGGGGGCATCTCATGTAGTAACAAGAAATCTGAATCTGTATTGGCATCAAATTCGATGACCTCAGGCCAAAAACTGGTCCGGTTCACGTGGAATACCACATATACATATATTTATATATATATATATGTATAAAGTGTGAATGCAAGAATGAAAATCAAATTTTGAGACACAATTTGAAAAAAAAAAAAAAAGTCAGGAAACGAATTTTCTTGCAGAATTATTTGATATTATTTCTAGTAAATCAAGGGGGTTTGTGTGAAGTAGAAGGTAGAGGAGGATTGAAAAAAAAAAAAAAAAAAAACTGGTACGGTATTGTAGTAAAGTCAAAAAATATGAGAGTAACAGTTTTTTACGTCAAAATTTATCCCATAAAAGCTCAATAACCTTGAAGTTTCTTTGAAACCGTACGAGATAGGGTGCACAGGGTAAAAGAGGAAAAGAGAGAGAGAGAGAGAGAGAGAGAAAAGTTGATATTTATATACACGGTGCCGGTGAAATATCATATTTAATTTTTATTATATCAGCTGTATGCATTGTGTGCTGCGTCGTACGGTCTCCGGTCTCGGTTGCCTCGCCGAACGGCAGCTATATGTAAATATAGCTTGATACATAGGATACTCTCTTATAAACACCCCATTCTTATTCTCAGGGCGTTTTCGCCACCCAACTTCGACCCACAAACCCCCAGCCCACGTACCCCCAACCCTCTAAGTTTTCGCCTCTTGCCTCTTTTCTCTTCTTCTTATTCTTGTTCTTATTCTTATTTTTATTTTTATTTTCATTCTCCTTTTTATTCTTGTTCTTCTCTCTTTTTATACGCCTTTCGTACTGCTGGCTTAGCTGCATTTAGTAGACGCTATTATTTTCACCTTAAATACTGCGAGAAGAATGTTATACGAGTCTCATTATCGGTCGTTGGTGCAACGAGCTCAAACCCCTAACAACCCCTCTATCTTCTCTGCCAAATTAAAGATTTAGATTTGTTTGTCTGAACAAGGTATAACAAAAATCTTTATTTATTACTGTCTGAGAAGTTTTTTTTTCTTTTTTTTTTTTTACAGTTCTTTTTATTGTTACATAATTTATTCATTTCACTTTATTACTATGAAACTTTCAACAGATTTTCAGATTATTTATTCTCTTATAGTAGGTACCTACGTACGTTATGGTTCAAATTTCATAAGAAATCTATCAGGTTTTTGGAAAATCGTCAGCCATATTGGATCCGCCATATTTAATCGTGGATCTTTTAGGTTAGAATCGGACTAGAATGATCCAGAAACTATTCCGCAATGAAATTGTACTGATATCCAATAATTGTTCAAGATTTTCTGGTTCTTTACTCTTCAAAGCACGTTATGGTTCGAATTTCATAGGACATCTATCAGGTTTTTGTGAAATCGTCAGCCATCTTGGATCCGCCATTTTGAATCATGGATCTTTTAGGTTGAAAATCGAACTAAAGTGATCTAGAAACTATTTCGGAATGAGGTTGTACTGAAATCCAATAACATTTCAAGATTTTCAGGTTCCTCATTCTCTAAAGTACGTTATGGTTCGAATTTCATACAAAGACTATCATGTTTTTGTAAAATCATCTTTCATCTTGGATCCGCCATATTGAATCGTGGATATTTTAGGTTAGAATCGGACTAGAATGATCGAAAAACTATTCCGGAACGAAATTGTACTGAAATCCAATAATTTTTCATGATTTATGGTCAGGTAAAACTTCCAAATTTGAATATACCGACGAACAGTTTGCAGAAGGGGTATTTTCCCGAAAGTCTACATAGCCGATATGAAAAATTTTCAAACGAAGAACACAAGAGGTTCAAAATTTCGAAGGCTAAAGATCAGAAGGCCAAATTTCCGAAACTTGAAATTCGCGCATGTGTTCATTCAGTGTTTAATAACTCGGGATGTATCGATCGTATCGAAACCAACAAGTGGTCAAATTAATCGTCTTGAAATTTACTTTTCGGAAAATAAAGTTTCAAAATTCTGTCAATTATTCATGACACCGAAGTTATCGGTTTTCGAATGAACTATTTTTGTCTTCACATCCTTAGAAGTAGATCGAAATTTTCGATTTCATATTGGGCTCTCTGGGGTCTGGCTTTCCAAGTCTTTAATGTTCTAAGCTTCAAGCCTTCTGAAATTTCGAAAACGTCCAAAGTAATATGTATACGAGTCTCCGTCGATAAGCTGTCGTGGAATAGATCAACTCGGTATCGAAAGTGTGAGTTGGGTTTGATTTAGGGATGAAAAAAAAAGTGAAAAAAAAAAAAAAAACGAAGGAAAAGGAGAGAAGCAGAAGAAGAAAAAAAAAAAAGAAATAGTAGAATGCCGAGCGAATGTCAATAAGCTCGATAAGCAGTCAGTCCCCTGTGAAAAAGGGTCTCCGATCGCTACTCGTATTCGCGACTCTGAAGCATCGTCGAATCACGCCAGCACCACCATACTACCACCAGTACCTAGCCGTGTCGAGAGCCTGGATTCTCATCCCCAAAAATCTACCCCAGAAAGTTCTCTCTTCATTTGACTGATTCGCGCGCACGACTTGCCTCGAAGTGGACCCTAAAATCTTGCCTGACCAAGCCTGACCCGCTCTGAGCGCACGTGCTCCCCAAACCCACCCTGACTTTCTGACGACTTGATATTGCCGCCAAGTGCCGAACAAATATTGCATTTCTCACTTAACTTGAGCCCCTGCAGAAACCGTGGTAAAAAAAAAAAAAAAAAAAAAAAATTGAGAAAGAGACGAAAGATAAGAAAAAAAAAAAAATAGAAAGAAATTTCTATAAATATCGATAGCAACATGTAAAGGGGGTCTATAGCTGTCGTTCGCGGAAATCTGGGACTGCACTAACTAACGAGAAGTGTTCTTTCTCGACAGAGAATCGTGAGTAAAGAAACGGAAACAAACTTTAAACCCAGGAATAATTTCCGAACTTATTTAACTATAACGACGATAATCTTAGAAGTATAATGTGTGGTCGGTGTAATTTCGGACTTTTTTTTTCAGGTACTGTTTAAATTGAGAAAGAGTAATTTCAGAGGAAAATGATAAGGAAATAAAAGGTGTATTTTTATCTGTTCTACAACTTTTGTTTTAACTATTTTTCAATCAGACCAATTCCCGAAGAGATATTAGCGATACTCCAATCCTCTGAGTTTCGTTATATCATAATGTTATGTGACCAACGTAATTTCAGATTTTTAATAGGCACCGTCTAGCTTGGAAATGAGTGACTTCAGAAGAAAATGATAGGGGAATAAAAGGTGCCTTATTATCTGTTCTACAACTTTTGTTTCAACTATTTTCCAATCAGACTAATTCCCGAAGGGATATTAGCGATACTTTAATCCTCCGAGTTTCGTTATATGATAATGTTATTTGATCAGTGTAAATTCAGATTTTTAATAGGCACCGTGTAACTTGGAAATGAGTGACTTCAGAAGAAAATGATACGGGAATAAAAGACGCCTTTTTGTCAGCTCTACAACTTTTGTTTCAACTATTTTTCAATCATACGGATTCCCGAGTATATATCCGGGATCATTCATCCTTCCGAATTTCGTTGAACTGTGAAGAATTGAGAAGCGAAGAGAGGAAGAAAAAATATTTTATATTCAGAAGGGACAGAATCGAATCAGACTCAACTCAATTTGAGAATTGGTTTATTAGGCAGCGTCTTTTCTCCAGGTGTTGAGCTGATTCTCAGTGATTCGCGGTAAAGAAAAGGAGCGAGACCTTCGGTTGACTCTCGACCCTTTTTTTTTTTATTTTTTATTTTTTTATCCTTTTTTGTTTAACCCGTAGTACGGGTTTGATCCGTATAACGGTCGTCGAAGGACCTATTCAAATATTCGAGAATTGTTTTTTTTTTTTTTTTTTTTTCATACGATTTGAAAACAAAAATATACTCGGGGTTGGAAAAGGTTCTTGAAAAATTATCCTTCCATCGCGCCTTTTTCTAATTTGTTCTGAAAAAAAGGAAGTCAAGAAAAAAGGAAAAAAGGAAAAAAAAAAGCGAAAAAATAAAATTGAGGAAAGAAGGGAAATTTATAATGCTTGGAACGTATGTGTGGCTGTTCATGTGTCGGTCTGGTTAAAGCGGGGCACAAAGTGGCTGGTGAGAAATGGGCAGGTGGACAAATACTAAAAATGCTAACCTAGCCCAACCAATGCATCCAAAGCTGAATATGCTGACGTAAAGCGTGTAGTTACGTACGGGTTTAATATTGCCATTCGGTGTACAGTGGTAATAATATTATCCTCTAGTTCTAGTTCTAGATCGCGTGTGATAAAGTGCACGAAACGATATAGACCTCTAAAGCCACATAATGTCGAACCCATAGTTCCCTGCCGCAAATTTAACCCTCAGCAAAACGGTGTTAAACTCGATTCGAAAAGGCTGATATAGAACAAGAAAGTTGAATAAAAATTGAAAGTGGTAAGCGCGCGTGGATTAACCGAATGAAAATGAAAGGCAAAAACTAGTTTGACGGATATAATTTAGGATTTTTTTAAGGCACTGTTTAAATCCGGAGGGAGTAATTTCAGCGAAAAACTATAAAGGAATAAAAGATGCCTTTTTATCTGTTCTACAAATTTTGTTTGAACTATTTTTCAATCAGACTAATTTCCAAGGAGATATACGCGGTCCTTTAATCCTCCGAATTCTGTTATATGACAATGTTGGAAATTATGTGATCGGTATAATTTCAGATCTTTATTAGACACTGTATAACTTGGAAAGAAGTGATTTCAGGGAAAAATGATGAAGGAATAAAAGATGCCTTTTTATCTGTTCTACAAATTTTGTTTCAGCTATTTTTTGATTAGACTAATTTCCAAGGAGATATACGCGGTCCTTTAATCCTCCGAATTCTGTTGTGTGATAATGTTGAAATTATGTGATCGGTATAATTTCAAATTTTTATTAGACACTGGTGTAACCTGGAGAGGAGTGATTTCATGAGCAAATTAAAAAGTGAAAAAGAAACGCGTTTGACGTATGATGAACATAGTGGAAGAGTTATGGGTCGTCAATTTTAGCAAAAGTCGTATGAAAAAATAGAAAAAAGCAAAATAAAAATAAAAAAATGATGAAAATACGAGAGAAAAAAAAATAAAAAATAAAAAATGGAATAATGGCCACCGCTGAGAGAAGCTTAGAAGATTATTTATTATTTCATATACACAGAAGCGAGTCGATAACGGGCCTGTGGTACATTAGCATTTTTTTGTTGTTTAAAAATGAAATATAGGAAAAGGGGGTGGGAACGAGTAGAACCGAGGCGCTTCTGATCCCCAAATAAGTGGCACTGCTCTCCGCAGAATACGAAATGCAAGAACCAAGGACGTACAGGGCTGAAACGCGAGACAAAGTTTTGAAATTTTTTCATTTCTTACTCGTACTATAAAACTTGCGACCATGAGATTTCAAATATTTTACATCCCGTTCATTATGAAAGGACATTTATATTTTTCGTATTTTTTTGTTTTTTTTTTTTCTTCTTCTTCTTCTCGGAAAAAATTTTCAGTCTTCAAAAAAATTACACGAATCAACAAAAAGATTCACACCCAATACACAGGTTTTTCGCGTTTCCAACGATTCTATTTTGATTTTGAAAAAAAAATATTTTCCACTAGCTGACTTATATAACCGCAATACCTATACACGTACCTACCTACATTCCCCTGTGGAATTAAATCATAACTAAATTCGATATTGTTCAGAGACCAAAGGTATTGCCTACATACTGCCACATTACTTTTTTTTTCTTTTGTTTTTTTGTTTTTTTTTTTTGTTTTTTTCTGTTTTCAAATTCCATAGGGGTTCGATACTTCGACATACAAAACATTTATTGGGGTAAAAATTGTTATCCAACGAAATGGGAAATCTGTGTGGTGAAAATTTTGATATCAAATTCTTTTTCATTTCAAAAGATATACTTCGAAACCTAAAGTTATTCAGAGAAATGTTTAACGCACAATTAATTTTTCAACTTTGTTCATCTTTTATTATTCATTCCAGCAATATCGTCCTGCCCCAATTTTTTGATAAAATTTCAGAATTTTTACCATTTTTTCGAATTTTCGCAACATTTTCTTTCCGATCGATTAAACAATTTTTACATAACGTTTCAGTTTCTCATATAAAGTCTGAGAAGAATAATGTCCAAAGGAAAATCGCGGAGGAAATTTTCCTTAACGTTGGAAAGTCGAAAAATGTCCTTGTCACTTCATTTTCCGAGAAAATAACGAAATTTCCATATTTTTCCGTGAAAATTTGAAGTTTTTGTGAACAATTTGACGCAGGTAAATTTCTCAATTTCTTGTAAAGTCAGAGATGATCAATAATGTGCGTATAGGAAAATTGCGGTTGAAATTTTCCGAAGGTCATATGAAACGTTAGAAAAATTGTGAAATTTCTTTATTCCCGTATATGTAATAGTTCGAAGCAAATTAGTGAATATTATTTAAATTACAAGAGCATCATGGGAAAACCATGCGAATATCAAATTGGCGAACTGGCTAATCGCGTGCAGGATCTACAGGAGCGACGCGGCGTGCGGCATCTGGCGTCGTCCGAAAGCTGGCAGATTTGAAATTGTCAATAGTTAAGTTTCGGGGTAGAAGCCACAGTGCGTTTCTACTTTCCTAGTTAATGCCGGAACTTTTACTGCTACAAATATATAGAGCCTCGAAAATCTCGTCGCGGGTATACAGGCTATTGCTTTGCCGCTCCTAAACTGTACCAATTACAAACACTGGCTACCTACCACGATACTAACCAAACACTAAATACCACCTACATTGCTACCCTGTAGCTACTACTGCGAAACATACAAACACCACTTTCTGGCTCATACGGTAACAAAAAACGACTGAAAAGTATGATTTGTAAATTAATTAGTGAAGCTAGCAATTTCGAGTCGAAAAAAAAAAAAAAAAATCGATTCCATTCATAAATGAAGTGAAAATTTTCATTTTTTCAACAATTTTCTTTCAACTTGACAACAATTTTTCACCGGAAAATTGTGAATCAACGAAGCTACAAATCTAAAGTTGAAGAAAAATCGATTTTGTTGATAAAAGAAGAGAAAATTGAAGGAACGCAATTTTTCTAATCGGGAAATGGAAAATAATATAAATTTCGGGTTTTTCCACAATTGTCGTTCAGTTTTTCAATAATTTCCACAGAAAAATTTCACTTCTTTATATAATTGCTGATGGAAGTTTAATTTTCCGCAATTTTCCGGAGGAAATTTCCAAGATTTTCACAGACGAAGTTCATTATAATATGTTCGGAAATATGATTTATGGATGAATGAACGAAGTTAAGAATCTGAAGTTGAAGAAAAATCGATTCTGTTGATGATCGAAAAGAAAATTGAGGGAAAACAATTTTTTTTAATTCATAAATAAAGAGCAATAAAAATGTCGGGTTGCCACAATTTTCTTCACAGTTTTCTGATGAATCTCGCCGGAAAATCAGTCAATTTTCCAATTATTTTCAGAGAATAATGTCAATTGATAAAATTTCAATTTTTCTTCAGTTTTTGATGAAACAAGCTTCACAAGAAATTTCTCGAAAGAAGGAATACGATTTATGGATGAATGGAACGAAGCTATGAATGGATCTGAAGTTGAAGAAAAATCGATTTTCCTTATAAAATGTTCAGGTAAAGAATTTTCTTGTATTCAAAAAGTTTTCTTTTTTTTCGCTCTCCATGTACCGAAATATAGTTTAGATATAATATTTGGCAAGTTTCAACCCAGGCACAATTATGTGTAGACTTTGAACACATACCTACCTTACGACCCCCCCTGTGGCAGGAGTTTGTTGGGCAAATAAGTAAAACGATAAACTCGAAGCTTATTCGACTGTTTGCAGGCTACACTGGTAGATACTAGCCACACAAACTGGCTGCGGTTTAATGTCGTAAATTTACTCTTAGTTAGGAATTTATCCAAGCATTTTTTTTTTTTTCAACCACCTCAACATTCTAATGCCTGTTATCTGCAAAAAGACTTGATGGTCATTTACAGACCAACAGAAATCCATTCAAAGTTCTATAATTTTGACAAACAATTTTCAAAATTTTTCCCCAATTTTCTTCAAAATTTGGGACTTTTTTCAACTATTCTCGTGAGACATCATTAGTTCTTCATATAATTTTGAAATTTTCCCACCAATTACCTACGAAAGTTTCCTAATTTTCCACGAATTTTCTCAGAAAATTTCCGTTTCACCACAATTTCCCGAGTCTTCCACAAGATTCTCAATAAATTTTCTGAGTTTTTCCAGAATCCTAGTCAATTTTTCAGAGTTTTCCACCGATTTCCTAAACGATTTTCTGGTTCTCCATGGATTTTCTTTGAGGATTATCGTTTTTCCACAATCTCTCGAATTTTCCACCAATTTCACAGTTTTTCCTCAAATATCCAGAAAAATTTGACAGCTTCTCAATACTTTTCCAAGAAAGAAACTTTAGTTTTCCAACCATTTTCTTGAAAAATTGTGGTTGTTTTTTTTCTTTTACCAAATTTCCTTGCAAGAATTTTCTACCTTATCAGCGATTTTTCAAGAAAATGTCAATACTTTTAAATAATTCTTCAGTTTTCCACGAATCTTCCAACTAAATTACCATTCTTCCATCATTTCCCGAATTTCCGATAGCTAATTTCCAGGAAATATCCGAGTTCTTCAGAAACTTATTGGCGACTTAATAATTATGGAAACTCGACAATTTGCTTCCCTTCTTCTTACCTGTAGACGCGCTTGTCACTGGCCTGTCCTATTTTCACACAATTTTATAGTGATAATGGTAATTTAGTTACCGTTGTGTTGGTGGCGTGGGAAATCGCGCAGATAATATTGAGCGAGACGGTACGTTATCCTATCTATGAGAATGCAGTAGGTACGCTACATGCAGAGTAGTTGGGGCTCCCTGCAATCAAGGATAGACTTTAATGGTATAAATCCAAAGGTGTGGTCTGCACCTACTCTGCACTACCCTATATATTCTATAATACATTCCATACCTACTCTGCTCTAGAGGAGAGATATACACTCAATTCTACAAACCTATGTGTGTAGTACACAATAGGTAGATATCGTAATACAAGATGCATCGCGGCGACCTGCACCCTCATCTATAGGGGCTGCGCAGCACCGCATGGAAAACTGAGGTCAGTGCAGTGTCTAGGGTACGGCTTATGCCGCAGTTGCATGTGGTTAGCCAATGCCATCCATTAAATGCAGTAAACACGGAATCTTGCAATCCAACAGCAGCTACTAAGGTAGTTACTTATTTAGTTAAGTCGCTCTTAGGACTCGAGACATTATCAAGAATTACGATGGTCTAGTTTTCACCTATCCAACATTTGCTCGTGCATGAAAATTCATCAAATTTATTCTCTGTCGGAAAAATCTTCTGATTTTCGTGAAAATTGAGGAAAAATCTCTCCTCCTTTTTCCCGAATCGTTTTTCACTCGAATGGGAAAATTCCATGACTTTGAGGCGGTACTTAGAATTGAAATAGGAACTCAGGGTCTCGGCTGCATTTTTTTTGTACATGTTTGGAGACGTTTGTATTGGAATTCGAATATGACCGAATGAAGACTGAATAATCGAGACTGAAAATGAGTTTTTGGGAATAGCTGATAAGAATCGGTGATTTGATAGAAACTTTTCGAAGCAGTGCAGGCGAGGTCTCTTCGAGCTATGTCTTACCCCTCGTTACCGGAGCTGCAGCTCAGGTTTAATTGACTTTTATTTTAAATCGTCGTAGATGTATACCGACGTACTACTCCTTACCCGGAAGGTAGCTATACTGTTGTTTTGAAACCTCGTTTGCGAGATAGGAATCAGCGTGCTGCACCCTGCAGAGTTAAGTTCGCGAATCGAAGTTTTATACAAGTTAAGTTTCCCGAACCTCTTTCTCTCTCTCTCTCTCTCTCACTCTCTTTCTCTCTGCACCTCGAACTACCTGCCCACGTTCCACATGCTACCTTTGAACTCACAAGTTTCAGCAATTATCATCCCTACTTACTATAACGGTGTTACACCTATACCTACAGGATGTCTCAAAATAACAGATCAGTGACTTGAAAACTGTTTCTTGGCATTTTGCATTTTCGTGATTATCTCAAGACGCTATGATTTCCCGAAAAAACACCTGAAATAAAAATCGTAGATTTTAACAAGCCGCATCTTTTATGTTCTATAAAATTTTCCGATAAAACTAATAGATTCGCAGGAAAACTAGAATATCAAATGTTTTCGTCTCTCTAAACTCATTTTTATCACTGGGTTTATTTTTTCATTTATCTCGAGACACTTTGATATTTCGGAAAAACACTTCGAACAAAAATTTTAGTAATCAACAAGCCACGTCTTTTATGTCTCAAAAAATTTTTCGTTAAAACTAATAGATTCGGAGATAAATGGGAATATCAAATATTTTTATCATACGTGCAGTAAAAACTCCTTTGATTCGTGGGGTTTATTTTTTTTTTATTTTTCATTTATCTCGAGACACTTTGATTTTACGGAAAAACACTTCATACGAAAGTTGTAGTAATTGACAAGTCGCGTCTTTTGTGTCTGATAAAATTTTTCGCTAAACCTACTAGAAACGAGGAAATATTCGAAAATAAACTGTGTGACGCGGTTTATATGGTATAATTAAAGAATTAATTGATAATCGTTGATACACCGATAAAGTAAAATTGTCTTGTTATACGAACGCCTCTAATCACTCGAGGCTTTGGCTAATTGAAGCTCGACAATGACTCGTCGACTTAATGCCGTCGAGTACGTCTTAATTCCGTTATGTCTTTCCTCATTACTCGATACGACGTGTCATTAAGCGATAGACACAGTGAATAAGTCGAACTTTACTTATTATATATTTATACGATATTAACTTAATGAGAAGTAATTAGAGCACAGAATATTCGATACGTCCATATCTATTCCATGTCAATTATTACCGTAACGTTTTTGTACATTTCGAGTAATCTAGATGTTATATAAAAAAGGCAAGAATTTATTTTTTATTTTTTATAATTGTAGAATGAATAATAAATGCAATTAATTCGAACGGCGAACGAAGGGGTTGAATAAGAAATTCTGCCTTGAGACAAAATCAGTCGATCTTTAATTTGTAATTATTGATTTTTCTCGTAAAATTCTTCGTTTTACAAAAAATAGAAACAACTTATATTCTCTAAATAAAAAGTGCACAATTTGTTTACCTGTTTCTAAATAAATAATAACTAAATTAAGACGGGTATGGTTATCACGTAGGTATACATGTACGTCGAGGGGGTAACCACTTCAAACTTGTGTGTCCCATCTATTTCACATTTCAAAATCATTTCATATGATTTCACAACTATTTCATATCATTTCACAGGCATTTCATTTCACAAGCATTTCATACCATTTCGCAATCATTTCACAAGAATTTCATACCATTTCATACCATTTCATACCATTTCATACCATTTCATACCATTTCACAAGCATTCCATACCATTTCATACCATTTCGCGATCATTTCACAAGCATTTCATACCATTTCACAAGCATTTCAAAATCATTTCATACCATTTCACAGTCATTCCAAACCATTTCAGACCATTCCAAACCATTTCAGACCATTTCAAACCATTTCAACCCATTTCACAATAATTTCAAGATAATTTCATACCATTTCATAGCTAACTGTCCCAACTATTTCACCAGTAGTTACCCCCTCGATGTACGTACATACCGTGAGGTTCGCTATGGATACCAACCCAAAAAGGGTGCTATTTCATTGGTAGTAAGCTGCAGCAGTGGAGTTTAGTAACTTGCTAGATGTTTCTAGTAAAATGACTAGAAATCAGTGGAAATCTAGTCACTAGATTTCTAGTCCAGAAATGCTGCAGCTTACTGCCAATGAAATAGCACCCTTTTTGGGTTGGTATCCCTAGCGTTCCGCGTTCACAGAACCTCACGGTATATAGATATACATATATGTATATATAATATATATAGGGAACGACAAATGATTCTAATGATTATAGACACAGGCTTATAGAGTCGAGCTAGAGCCCAGGTAGCTTATGTAATAAGGGGTTGAATACACAAGGCGCTGAGGCACGCCGTCGCGTCGCGTCGCACCGCACAGCACCGCGTAGAACTGAAATGCATAATTATACCTGATAATAGCAGCGCGCCTGCCAACAAATATACCAGCTACAATTATCCCTTCATATAATAGGTTACATATACGTAGTAGTAGTATAAACCTGACTTATACAGCTATATATGGGTATAGGCTGTATATTAGCCACTCAACTTACTAACGGCAATTCTCCAACATAGCAAACAGTTCTGTAACGGGGGTTGCCCTCCCTTCTTTATTAAAGGCGTTATTTTTTCATCTCAATATTAAATTTCGATTTTCATTACGTGATTCGGTTTATCAGCATAAAAAAAAAAAAAAAAAAAAAATTTACAAGACTGACCAGAGATCACGATATTTTTGAAATTTTCAAAAAATCTGATCTTATAAATTTGACCAAAATTAAGGAAACAGTTCATGCGAAATTGTCGAGAAATCGAATTCTATGAATTTTCCATATTAAATATTGTTTTAATGAGGAAACAATTGTTTCAACTGTAATTAATTACGTTCAGCTATGTAATGAGTGTAAATTTGTACGTTAGGATGTATCTCGAGTTTAATTGTACCGGAAGCTTGCGGGGCACGTTGCACCCTGAGAAGGTTTAGCAGCTGGTGAGCTCATCGTCAGGGTGAGAATAACAGTAATAAGATCTATGCTGTGAGGTGAGACTAAGCCACTATGCAATTGTAAAACGTGTATAAGAGAGGGAAAGAGAAAGAGAGAGAGAGAAAATAGACTGTGGAGTAGGTGGTGCTGATGACAGTATAGCGTGATTAGAAACCATCAAATAAATACAAGAAACTAGCTTGGGTTGTACCTAGTAGGCTAGATACTAACACTGCCCCAAAATACCCTCAAGACTTTGTTGCACTTGAATATAGAACGAGTTAAGACCGAGTGCAATAGTCAGGGGTTAGAATGCTGAAAAGTTATAGGACATATCCCTGAACGAAAATGAGTGAAAAGTTTTTAGCGATTATCTCGGTAATCGTATATATGATGGAAAACTTGCTCAAACAAAAATTGTAGACCCAATAAAGACGCGTCTTTTATGTACCTGAAATTTTTTTGATAGGATGAACCGTTCTCGATAAAAACGAGAGTGAGTAAAATTTCCTAGTTCTCGTTTCGGAATGTACTAGTTTGTATCATTTCGTGATTATCTCGGAAACCGTTGATTTGAGGAAAAAGTATCAGGAACAATAATTTTAGGTATGACCAAGACGCGTATTTTATGTCCTTGAAATTTTTTCGACAGGATGAACCGTTCTCGAAAAAACCGAGAGTGAGTGAAATTTCCTAGTTTTTGTTTCAGAATGCACTAGTTTGAATCATTTCGTGATTATCTCGGAAACCGTTGATTTGAGGAAAAAGTATCAAGAACAATAATTTTAGGTATGACCAAGACGCGTATTTTATGTTCTTGAAATTTTTTCGACAGGATGAACCGTTCTCGAAAAAAACGAGAGTGAGTAAAATTTCCAAGTTTTTGCTTCACAATGCACTAGTTTGAATCATTTCGTGATTATCTCGCAAACCGTTGATTTGAGGAAAAAATATAAATAACAATAATTTTAGATATGACCAAGACGCGTATTTTATGTCATTGAAATTTTTTCGACAGGATGAACCGTTCTCGAAAAAACCGAGAGTGAGTAAAATTTCCTATAGTTCTCGTTTCAGAATGCACTAGTTTGTATCATTTCGTGATTATCTCGGAAACCGTTGATTCTAGAAAAAATCATCTTCAGCAATAATTTCAGGTATGACCAAGACGCGTATTTTGTGTCCCCAAAGTTTTTTCGATAGGATGAACCGTTCTCGAAAAAACCGAGAGTGAGTGAAATTTCCTAGTTTTTGTTTCAGAATGCACTAGTTTGAATCATTTCGTGATTATTTCGGAAACCGTTGATTTGAGGAAAAAGTATCAAGAACAATAATTTTAGGTATGACCAAGACGCGTATTTTATGTCCTTGAAATTTTTTCGACGGGATGAACCGTTCTCGAAAAAACCGAGAGTGAGTAAAATTTCCTATAGTTCTCGTTTCAGAATGCACTAGTTTGTATCATTTCGTGATTATCTCGGAAACCGTTGATTCTAGAAAAAATCATCTTTAGCAATAATTTCAGGTATGACCAAGACGCGTATTTTATGTCCTCGAAATTTTTTCGACAGGATGAACCGTTCTCGAAAAAACCGAGAGTGAGTAAAATTTCCAAGTTTTTGCTTCACAATGCACTAGTTTGAATCATTTCGTGATTATCTCGCAAACCGTTGATTTGAGGAAAAAATATGAATAACAATAATTTTAGGTATGACCAAGACGCGTATTTTATGTCCTGGAAATTTTTTCGACAGGATGAACCGTTCTCGAAAAAACCGAGAGTGAGTAAAATTTCCTATAGTTCTCGTTTCAGAATGCACTAGTTTGTATCATTTCGTGATTATCTCGGAAACCGTTGATTCTAGAAAAAATCATCTTTAGCAATAATTTCAGGTATGACTAAGACGCGTATTTTATGTCCTCGAAATTTTTTCGACAGGATGAACCGTTCTCGAAAAAAACGAGAGTGAGTAAAATTTCCAAGTTTTTGCTTCACAATGCACTAGTTTGAATCATTTCGTGATTATCTCGCAAACCGTTGATTTGAGGAAAAAATATAAATAACAATAATTTTAGATATGACCAAGACGCGTATTTTATGTCATTGAAATTTTTTCGACAGGATGAACCGTTCTCGAAAAAACCGAGAGTGAGTAAAATTTCCTATAGTTCTCGTTTCAGAATGCACTAGTTTGTATCATTTCGTGATTATCTCGGAAACCGTTGATTCTAGAAAAAATCATCTTTAGCAATAATTTCAGGTATCACCAAGACGCGTATTTTGTGTCCCTAAAGTTTTTTCGATAGGATGAATCGTTCTCGAGAAAAACTGGAATAAATAAAACTTTATTTTCATACTTTCGTCATTTTCGCAATCAGATATACAATACGGTATAGTATTTTCATTTGTAGCTGTTTACTTTTAAAAGCCATTTAATTAATTAATTAACTCAGTCAATAATCGAGTGATTATCAACGTCATGAAATTTTCGGCGCGTCTCTTTCGTATTTTAACAGTCCTGCAAGCAGTTTTGAGGCCGGATCGTGGCGACTTTTAATTGCAAATTGTGTCTCTCCTCGCGTTCGCGTTCAGGAAATAATTGAAACAACTCTCGTAAAAATAGTTGCAAAGTCGTAATTTCGTCCATAAAAGTTTAAAACCGCAATGAGTTTAGCTGTATAACCCTTTACGCAGCAATTGGAACTGGCTAAAAGTATAAAGTAGGGTGAGAGATTCTCGGCTACTATAGTACCCACGACTACTCGGGGGTTGCCACAAACGGGCCTTCGAGATACTCAGCGATCTACGCCAAGGATAAGCCCCTCTGCCTTCTGTCGTCGAAAAATTTTTTTCCTTACTCTTTAATAATTTCATGATGATTGTCACAATTTTTCAAAACTCGATTCGTTTGTATAAAAAAAATTTAAAAAAATTAAAAAAAAAAAAAAAAAAAATGATTTTGAATCGTATGTACGTACATACTATAGTAATAATCGAAAATACGATAAATTTTTTTTAACGAATATGAGGGAATACATACCTACGGATTCTTGTCTATGGTGAATTTATCACCTAATTTACATCTTTCGATCGTTCTAAATATCTTTTCTGCACAGTCTATATCATGAATTATTCATAAATTTTTGTCCTCGTTACTGCGAATACACGCTGTTATTTCATATTTGATTTTTTTTTATTATTTATTTATTTTTATTTTTTATCAGCTGCATTGGGAGATTTATTCTATTTTCGATTTTTGATGTTTTCATCAATTTTTGTAAAAAAATATTAAATATTAGTAATTTTCAGTTTCTTATCTTCTTTCTTTTTTATTTTCTAATTTTTGATTTTGAAAAAAAAAAAAAAAATTTTTTTTTTTTTTTTTTTTTCTATTTCTGTTCCTTTTGTTTTCTTATACCCTCGCGGATTATATTTCGGTCTTGGTATAATATCTGGCTATGGGTACTACCTACTACGAGCCTTTTTAACCCCTTGACTTCACAAAAACTCGTTACATTTGATTGGCCTATTTCGCTTGAACAAAACCCCCTCGAGCATTTTGCCAAGAAAACTGTGCTTCTTCTACGCGGGGAAAAACCCTTTCTATATACTATTCTATATACTATATATATAAGCATACATACACAGAAAGAAAGGGTAACTTGATTCAAGAAAATTTTGCGGTCCAAAAATGGAGACCGAAATTTTCTCGGATCAAATCAAAAATTTTCTCGAGCCAAGAAAATTGTGCCAATTTTCTTTTTTCGAGAAAATGCCAATTTTCTTGGTTCGAGAAAATTTTTGATTTGATCCGAGAAAATTTCGGTCTCCATTTTTGGACCGCAAAATTTTCTTGAATCAAGTTACCCTTTCTTTCTGTGTATATATATATATATATTTATATATACATGACGATTTCTATCCGCTCTTAATTATCTCAAAGCACCAATTTTTTACATACCGAAATTTACGAAACGACTAAATAAAAAAAAAAAAAAAAAAAAAAAATCAGAAAAGAACAAAAAAAAAAAAAAAACAACATTTTTCGCCGAAAAAACTTTTGAAAGTCTGATAAAAAAAAAAAAAAAAAAAAAAAATCGTTGATTATGTGACTAAATTTTTTCTTTTTCTTTTTTTTTTTTTTCTTCATTTTTTCTTTATTTCCCGCATACATGGTAAATTATTTGTTTGAAGAAGCGTTGATTAGATAAAATCGCGGAGTAGGTATAGGTGTATTATAAATTAATCTAAAGTAAATCGGGCGTTACTTTGAATATTCGTGGGGTAAAAGGTAAGTATATACCTATATACTCAAAGCCTGAGGGTTTCAACCCTTTCTTAACGTTCTATAACCGCATAGTATGAAACTTCGGCCCGCAATCCGAGACGGTCTTTTATACGTTTTTATAACGTAATTCTTGGGATTTTTTTTTCTTACTTCTCCTTCCTTCCTTCTTGTTTTTTTTTTTTTTTTTTTTTTTTTTTTTTTTTTTTTTTTTTTTTTATTTTTGTAAGACAGCTCTCTGCAGCACGTCGAGTATAAAGAAAACTTTTTTGCCTTTTCAGACTTTATAGATAGAGTTTGAAAAAAAAAAAAAAAAAAAAACAACAATTACCCTTATCTCCTTCGTTTTTATCATCACTGACGATAAAATAAAAAAAATTCGAAAAGAAACAAAAAAAAAAAAAAAAAAAATCAAACGTATTAAATGAAAATTTGCACTTTTTTGGAAATTAAAAAAAAAATTTCTCACCATTTATATCTAGGTATAAGCGAACAGATAATATTGGGATAAATTTCTCTCATGTTTTCGTATACAGGGGATAATTTTGTATCGTAGGTATATATATATATATATATACAGTATATACTGTTGTTAAAATGTTTACGATCGCACAACATGTCGCAGTACCAATTCTCTGTATTATTGGTATTACCATCCCTATATATATATATATATATATATATATATAGATACGAATTTCATTATTAGATAGGTATACACAGAAATTTGTAGTGAGAAATTGGGGCTCGTCATATAATATAATTATAAAAAATATAGAAAAAAAAAAATCAAAGAATTGATATAGAAAACAAAAAAAAAAAAAAAAACAAAAAAAATGTATTTTCATTTTTTATTGAAAAAATGAATAAATTAATGTAATTATATTATCATTATTATTATTATCATTATATCACGTAATAATTTTTGGAATGTTTCTCAATCCAAAATATCTTTATATATAGATATATATATATATATATATACACCGTATTCGGTGAATAAATTAGAAATATTTTCTCGTGCCCTATGTGCAGTTCGCGAGTAATGGATTCTTAAGGGATGAGGGATCGAGTTGTGCGCAGCTGTTTGAAGAAAAGAAAAGAAAAAAATGAGAAAGAGAGAAAAAGAAACGGATGAGTAGCTACTTAACTCAAGGGAGAAGTTTAGTATATATAAACATATATATATATATATATATATATATATATCTGAAAGAAAACGTTTTACCAGCCGAGTATGAAACGAGGCACGAAAAAAACAGAAGAGTAAAAAAAAAAATTTTTTTGAAAAGTGAAAACAAAAAAAAAAAAAATAAAAAAAAAAAAAATTGTTCCAAAAATCGTAACGAGGAGAAAAAAAAAAAAGAAAACAAAATTTCAGTCACAAATTTTGGAATTTGGATTCTGAATATAGAGAGCGAAATTGAAAAAAAAAAAAAAAAAGAACCAAACTCGTTCGAGTCTCGTTTCAGCATGTGTATAATCTTCGATTAAATCGTCGCGTTTGATCTTGTGAAATTTTTGTTTCCTGCGCGATTATGGTGCGGATAACGGAGCTGGCAGCGGTGACAAATAAACGGCGTTTACAATTAAAGGTACCCTACAGGGGTGGGATTTCGGGTAAGTGCAGAAGGAAATTTCGACCACCACCACCACCACCACCACCACCACTACCTTGTTAAGGACGGACCAAAGACTGTGGGGATTATCTGATACGTGATCTCGTTAATTCCGCATATGGTTGTCATGACTACTTTTGTCGCGTCTCTGAAATGTTTGCTCGACCGTTTTCGAACGGTCAGAATATATATATATAGATGACAGACACGTAACATGGTTTTAATACTAAACCGTACCTAATATATACAGTACCGTCCATAAGTTTCCGGATCACTTTCCGAATTTTCGATTGAGACAAAAAGTTGAATATCTCGGTCAAAAAAAATTGTAGCCTAATGGGTCGGGTGGCATTCAAAAGTGGAAAGAACCGGCTTCATTTTTCTTCCCTAGTCAATTTTCCGAAAAATTTTCCGCACTCGCTAGATAATGTTGAAAATGACCGTTTTTTTGCGATTTTCATACTTTCATAAATCCACGTGTAATTTTTTGGGAAATAGATATAGAAACTTTTTTCCAATAGGACTTCGAAAGAGGCCAGATTAAGCTACAAATCGGGTTTTTTTTTTTTTTCATTGCGATTTTTTTTCGCCAAGATATTCAACTTTTTGTGCGGAAAATCGGTTTTCAGAAAATGCGTCGTAACTCGAGCACTATGGGGTTCTAGATAAAATGTCGTGATATGAAAAATGTGTATTTTTAAATTTTTCACTCGTTCAAATTTTTTTTGAATTTTTTTTTTTTTGATTTTTTTTTTTTTTTTTTCAATTTTTTTCGAATTTTTTGTACATGAACAAAATAAACAAAATAAACAATGAATTTCCTCATCATATAATAACGAAAGAATCGCAAAAATTATTGTTAACTTTATTTTGGATTTATTCATGTAATATAAAAAAGTAAAAGCAATTTTAGTAAAAAATGAAAAAAATTTCAAAATTCATGAAGAAATTCATTGTTTATTTTATTTCGGATTTGTTCATGTACAAAAAATTCGAAAAAAAAAAAAAAAATAAATAATAAATCAAAAAAAAAAAAAAAGAAAAATTCAAAAAAAAATTTGAACGAGTGAAAAATTTAAAAATACACATTTTTCATATCACGACATTTTATCTAGAACCCCATAGTGCTCGAGTTACGACGCATTTTCTGAAAACCGATTTTCCGCACAAAAAGTTGAATAACTTTGCGAAAAAAAATCGCAATGAAAAAAAAAAAAAAAACGATTTGTAGCTTAATCTGGCCTCTTTCGAAGTCCTATTGGAAAAAAGTTTCTATATCTATTTCCCAAAAAATTACACGTGGATTTATGAAAGTATGAAAATTGCAAAAAAAAACGGTCATTTTCAACATTATCTAGCGAGTGCGGAAAATTTTTCGGAAAATTGACTAGGAAAGAAAAATGAAGCCGGTTCTTTCCACTTTTGAATGCCACCCGACCCATTATGCTACAATTTTTTTTGACCGAGATATTCAACTTTTTGTCTCCATCGAAAATTCGGAAAGTGATCCCGAACTTATGGACGGTACTGTACGTGCTAAGGGCATTTTCGATATCGCAACCCTTTGATAAAGGGATGAACAAGATTTCAACTCAAATTTATATTTTACAGAATAATCGCGTCACAAGAAAAAATTTAAAAAAAAACAATTTTTTCATCAAATTTCGGAATTTCGAGACAAAAAACGAAAGAAATTTTGAAATGATTCGGGTCTTCGATGTCAAAGTAATTCGGCCTCCAAAATATGCGAATAAATCTTTTTTTTATTTCTGCTAATATCGCGCTTTTGATTGTTCCGAATGAAGCTGAAAGCTCCAGTACAGGTAGCAGCCGAAAGCGAAATGCGAGACAAACAACAACTTTATACCTATATACAATCGCATATATGCAGTTTATGTGTAAGAAAAAGCGAGTGGCGAAACAGGCCAACGACTGGAGTCGTTTGCACACAATTCTTTCATACTAGGCTTTTACGTTTACAGCTGTAGTGTATTTACCTTGTTGTCCACGTCAACTTTCAAGACTCGAAAAGAACTCTCTGAGATGATGAAGAAAATGTGAAACAAGATAAGATTTAAGTTTTAAGTTATTTTTAAGTTTTGTTTTTTTTTTTTTTTTTTTTTTTTTATATAACTATAATATCAAATTTTGTTTTTTGTTACATATCTCTGCAACCGTTGACGATAAAGAAAAATATCTCGTACAAAAGTTGGAGAAAAATTCAAAACCAACGATTTATATTCAACAAAATTTTCCGTGAAACGATCCGGCGAATAGTTATACCGGGCTGATTATCAAGTTGCTAATAATAATCAATAAATTTTATTCTTTAGCGAATATCTCTTCAGCCGTTTCCACAACGGAAAAACATTTCCTACAAAAGTTGCTGAGGAATTAAAAACCGACGATTTATTATAAACAAAATTTTCTGTGAAACGATTCGGTGAATAGTTACACAAGCTAATTTTCAAATAGTTAATATAAACGAACATATAATGCTCGACTTGAATCTTGAGATTAATTTCGTTCGTTATCGAATATCTCGTCAGCCGTTTTTATAATCGAAAAATATTTCCTACAAAAGTTGTAAAACAATTAACAACGCACAATTTATGTAGAATAAAAATTTCTGTAAAACGATTCGGTAAATAGTTAGAAATATTTTTAGTCACCCCATATATATATATATATGTGTTTTCCTCGTCCAAAGTATAAAATCGTACCGAATAGGTAGTTAGGTCCATGTCAACGAGTAAACATTAAACGAGGTGCTCTTTGCCCCAGGTAACTCCCTTTCTGTGATTGCTAATGAATCCTAACGCTGTTAGGTAGACAATAACAAAAAAACTTGGGACCATTCGCATCTGCACGCGCGTCCGCCGGGCAAAGAGTTGTGTAAACATCGCAGTATCTGTATGTATGTACAGGTGTATATACTATCTGTATAAATGTGACTAAATTTCGAATTGCTTGATATCTGTGTGTGTGTGTGTGTGTGTGTGTGTTGAAAAAAAAAAAAAAGAAAGAAAGAAAGAAATAGAATGAAAAGGAATAGGTAAAACAATAAATGTAAAATATTGAAGAAAGAAGATGAGAATATGGTATTGATATAGGTATTGGTTCAGAGTACGAGGTATAGAGATCAATACGAATAGTATAGAATACAATAGCTGATACAATACAGGTATTTGTATACGAATGAAAATATAATGACAGGGTGGTGACACTACGACGTTAGTTGTTTGTGAGTTTTGTATGTACTCCGTATTATATATATACTATGATGATGATACCATAAGGAGACGAAGAAGAAGAAGAAGAAGAAGAAGAAAAAGGCATAAAAGATGAAGGATATGTTATGCATGTTGTTTACCAAAGAGATAAAAAAAACAAAAAAAAAAAGAACAACAAAAAAGCAACAAAAATAGTAAGAAAAATGAAGAATTAGACGAAGATGAGGAGAAATAATAAACAGAAAGAAGATATACAGCTATATGTATCTAATCGAGACCCAGAAACACGGATATAATAGATCGATCTACGTCATTCGCGGAAATAATATAAATACACAAATATATCTATATGTACCACGTATGTATGTATGTATATACATACATACACCTATATAATTATAATTTATATGTTTGTTGGTTTATACCTATAATATGTATATACCGATATCATAGAGAGCGAGGAAAAGAATTTCTAAATAAAACGAGCATACATTACAATATTGTATATATATATGCGAGATGGTATAGCGCTATGCGATATGTTATGTTTCTGTTCTGTTTGTAGGTACACTAAACGTAATGGATTCTGATCCGGACGAGTTGGACAATTCTAGAAACAGCCAATCGGCGCTCTGGATTAAAAAAATCCAGAGCGCCGATTGGCTGTTTCTAGAATTGTCCAACTCGTCCGGATCAGAATCCATTACGTTTAGTGTACGTAGGTATGAGAGAAAATAAGAAAACTGTGAAAACTTGTATAATATATTGAATTTTTTACAGATTTTTTTTTTTTTAATTTTTCTTGCTTCCTCTCCTTTCTCACTTTTCATTGGTCTCTATACAGGCTGCAGAGTAAGTTCCAAACTCCGAGAATTTAAGCTGAGGAAGCTGAGGAACCTAATTCATCAACTAAGCTCCTCCCATTTTCGGAATTTTGAACCGACTCACCCTGTATATCTGTTATTTATTCGTAGGCTATTTATTTGTACTACAACACTTATACTTCATTTACATCAAGAAAAACCAAGTATAGTTTATGATCAATCGCGTTGTATATCAAATATTGAATTCGAAAAATGAAAATGTAGAAAAAAGAAAGAAAGAAAGAGAGAAAGAGAGAAAAATCCTAAAGGTTGAATGATACGACAGGTGGAAAGAAATTGGACCTATAGCTAGCCTGTACACGTTGTCAGTATTGCAGTGAAAGTATATAATGCAAAAAAAAATTAAAAAAAAAAAAAAAGAAAAAAATTTATTGCAAAGCTCTGAATATTATATATATACGTATATATACCAACGTCAGTCGAACAGAGTAACAAAGCGAACGACGACTGCAGCAGGGTGGATAGGGAGAGAGGAGAGGGATGTTCGTTGTATGATAGATATTGGAGATGAAAGTCCCATTGAAAAGAAATTCGATAAATTGTTGATTGTGTGTATTATACACAGTTTTCATTATTATTTATTGGTTAATTATTGTCCTACGACCTCCTATATGCATCGCGACGATCTCTATTGTAACTCGACTGGATAGTTCTATTCAAAATCTACACATCCATTTATTACATCCTGCAGTAGATGTATACAGGTGGGGTATAGGTATACAAGTTATTACCTACTAGTAGCGAATAATTTCAGTCACAGAAAGAAGAAAAAGTCTTTTAAAATATTGCTCCTTTTTTTAATTATTTTTTATTTTTGTTTTTGTTTTTGTTTTTGTTTATTCTTCAAATTACACATTTCTACGTATATACAGGGTGAGTTTTCTCCGGGGTCCGGAAAAGGGCGTGGCTTAAATCGGCTGAGACTCCGCCTCCTACTATTCATACTGTCAGGGAAATGATTGCCTTCAGATGATAAACAATCATTGGAAAATTAGGGTAAATAGTATAGTGTCTCATTGTTTTTAAGCCGATTTAAGCCACACCCTTTTCCGGACCGAGGAGAAAATTCACCCTGTATAGTATATAAATATCTGGTATATATTCAGAATCTGATACAGTGTGCATAAGTGATTATACGGTATATGATGAGAGAACAAAAATCTGGAAACAATCAGGAAAGAGTAGAATTTCACACCCTGTGATTTGGAAGCTTCAGTAGAAAAAAAAAAAGAAATAATAAAAAGAAAAAGAAAAATCCCTTCGGGTTAGAAAACCGTGAATCTCACGTTTGTGAAAGGTGTGTGTTCTCCCCGTATGTCTGTACGTAATCAAAAATTTAGTCAAGGATAATATATATATATACACACATGGAGCATCGAGGTAGGGATAGGGGGAGGGGGAGGGGGTTGTACGAAAAGAAGAAAAAGCAGCAGCCTTACATATGACAAAATATACCAAACGTATTCAGTTTCAGTTTCAGTTTCAGTTTCAGTTTCAGTTTCAGTTGCTGCTGCTACTGCTACTGCTGTCTTTCGTCGGGGACACTCATTTCTGACACCTATGGCCCACGGGCACGAAAGTATTATTATTTTCATTCCTTTTCCAGGTCTCCTCGTACTATGTGCACCACCAGGGGACCGACTGTCTGTCCATCTGTCTGTCTGGCCCAACTCTGGATCTACTACTACCACATATACACCCTCTCACTTCTCTGCTGTAACAGCACACGCCACACACACCCCCCTATCGCCACCCCATAATTATCATCTCCTTTTATAACACGTAGACATTTTTTTTTTTTTTTTTTTCAATTTTTTTCAGGACATGTAGGTGCGGTACACGGAATCTCCACACGTCTCACACTGCACCCATCATCGTAATCCCAAGATTATTCGATGTGTAGCAAAAAAAAAAATTTGTGAAATAAACAAAAATTTCGAATTTAGACTGCGATTTCGGATTTTGAGTTACGGAAAAATTCTCGACTATTTATTCCGATGGTAAGACGTTGGCTTTTAAATTTCGTCGAGACATCTTGAGAAATACAAAAGTATGGAATTTTTTTCGAAAACTCAAACACTTCTTGTTCATTCTGTTTTTTGTGTTCTTTTTTTTTTTTCTTAAAAAAAAAAAAAGCTTAAGATTTCGTAAGAAAATCTCTGTTAAAACCGTGGAGGTGATTTTCCTCCGGGTTTAGGTCTGGAAATATTTGTCACTTGACGGGGGCATTTTATAAGATTTCTATCTAGTAGTCGGTGCTGTCAGGGATCGAGGTTTGTCCCTGGCTTGGACGGGGATAAGGGTCGCGGAGTAGGTCCCGTGGGATAACCAGAAGACGGTAGGACGTTGGTTATCGGGTGCGAAAATCCATGTGGTGAAATGTAAAAGCTCTTTGACAAATCGGTTTCTATTAGGAAAGGAGCCGCTTATATCGATGGCATTATTTGGCCTGCTGATGCAACCCCATATTTTTTTCACCCCTATCTCTCTCGCGCCCTATACCAAGGACTGCACCAGTCCTTCTTCGACACGGTCCCTGATGGCTCGATTCGTGACCATTCGAGTGCCGTCGAAGACATAGGCGAAAAACCAATTCCCACCCTCCCTTTTTTTAAAACCATTATTACACCTAATCATTCATGCGTTTCGCCAGAAATCCATAGGCTTTTGGTATGAGAATAATCACAACATTTGTCATGGTGAAGTTTCCAAATTTGGATCTCTGATTCGTGATCAGCGACCCGGAGAGCCTCAGGAAATCAATTTTTATGAAAATCTAACGAATTTTTGGATTTTCAGTTCATCTAATTCGTACAAAATTTCAAATTCAAAAATAAGACCCCCCGTCCTTGAATTTTGAATTTTAGTGATATGTGATAACCGTGTATGGATGAATTCAACCCCTAATGATCGTCTCGCTTTTATATCATTTCCACCCTTAATCTTTGTCGAAAGTCAAGTCAATTATTCTCTCGAGAATCGGGAGGACTCTTCTCCGGATGTATTTTTATCAGGTGGCAAATAGCCGCCCTCGACTCTTTTGCGCGGTGGCAATCCACTCTTAACCGCTTAACAAAAGTGGCTTCCAAGAACGTGAGAAAAACCTGGAAATAGCGGGAATTCCGCCCTCCACGATCCGCCGTTTTTCTGGGGTGACTATAAGGGGGCGAGACGCAAGAGGCGAAGGCGGCTCGCCACGGCACGGCGTCGTGCCGTTAAACGACTCCGTTGTTGTGTATTTGTATCCTCCTCTGAGGAGGGTAGAATGTGAGACGATTCAGAAAGGGATCTCCCTCGGAGGAACGGATTCGAGCAGAGAAAAAATTCGAACAAATCTTTGCGTCTTTGTTTTTCCAATATTTCCAAGTTTCTATTATTTTCAGGTCAAACATTTCCATCCACCCTCAAAAAATATTCATTCCTATTGTCTCATGTCCAAGTATTTTCTGACGACATTCGAAATTGGACAAAATTTTATCGCCTCAATTTATTGGCTTGGGGCTGTTCGAAGCCATCGCTATTCTCCGGGTTCCTTCATCGCGAGGGTTGGCTTACCAGCGATAACCAGGTTAATAGAGAGAATGTATATCTGTATACTTACACGTCAGGGATTAAGATCCTGTTTTATATCTATTTATATTTATACTTTAGGAGCGGTCGTCTTAGGGCGTAGTAAAATTGGTCTTTTGTAATTACAAGTAGAGCATAGAAAATAAACGAGATCCTAGTTCAAAGAATCACATGATAAACTTGTTTTTTATATCTCGTTAATTATCTCAGCTGTCATCAACTTCTCGAAAAATTATCTCATATAAAAGATGTGCCACGTGACGAGCTGCAACTTTTTGTTCCTTACAAGTTTTTTCCCAGATCAACTGTTACCGACGAATATTAGGATGTACATAACAGGTCGAAAAACCAACCCCTAAATTATCAGTTCTACTTCGTCAGATATTTCCGTAACCATAAATTTCTCAAAAAATATTCTCGAACAAAAGTTGTAGTGCTTGACTAGCTGCAACTTTTATATTCTCACAAGTTTTTTGTGAAACCATCCCTTCCGGAGAAAACCGAGGTTATATTATAACGCTAGTGTAATTATATTTACCACTGTTCGTTAATTGGCCAAAAGAAACAAAATTTCAGACGATATAAGCTTGCTGGACTCTACCCTCTAGAGGGAGGGAAAAAAGGGGGTTGCGTTTTCCGCGTCGTAATAAATTGATTTAGAAAAGCGTTTCTGGAAAGGTATATGTGGTATGGAACTCGCGTAACAGCCGCTTATAGGACAGTGGTTTCCGCAGGTCCGAGAGCTTTTGAGCTTAGAGAGTGAGTGAGAGAGTGAGACAAAAAATTACAACCCCCGAAAATGCAGGATTGTATTTATGCTGGGTGTAATTATACCTGACCCACCACTACCGGCGACCAACTGAGAGCAGAGCTTTTTGTAATATTGTCTACTGTCTCCTACCCCAATCCAAGCCCCCAACCCCTGAACTCGAGAATCCCGCATAGCTACTGAATAGAGAAATAATTCTCACAAGCTTATAATTACCTCTCTAATTATTCGCCTCACTTGACTGTAACATGTATTATTTATATACGATCCGAGAAAACCATTTTTCGGTAATTTGTTAACCGCGGAATTCGAGGTATGGAATATTTGAAAATTTGAGAAAAGGACTCAGGGTACCTAATTTCCGGAATTAATTTTACCATAATAATTGATATTGGCATATGGGGTAGAAAACAAACATGATTAAATTTTGTTTCAAACACGAACGAGAAAGAAAGGGAGAATCATAAGCTTGCTAATTAATAAATGCAGTTCAGTCAACAAATTCAGGTGGTGCATTGCACCAGAGACAAAAGTCGATTATTATCACCGGTAGAATTGCTTTTATTAATACCGAGAGAGAGAAAGAAAAATAGAGAGAGAGAGAGAGAGCGAGATATAGAGAGGGGTCGAGTTAGTTTATAGCCAATAGTTATTAAGGCATAGGGAGACAGGCACACTATTAATATTCAGATAGAATTGGTGTACATGTGAAACGGGTAAGTGTGTATCATTTAATAACGAGAATATGGAATGTGCAGCAGCTAGTATTCTACTAGGTGCAATTTCTGCAGCTAAATTTTAATTAGCAGAATACTAATATTTCTTGGCTTCGTGGATAGTAGCTGCGCACCACCACCTATATCCCACCACATACGATATTGTAAGCCCTTTTTGGTATTAAACTTACACATAGTCGAACCGGGGGTATGGTGAACGTATTGTATTATAGATTCCATAACGGGTACGAGCACATTCTGCGATTGAAAAAAAGTTCTAGTAAATATCGTTTACCTATCAAACCACCACCATTAAGTCATTGGCAAATTTTTTCTACCTACAAAATAATACCCTAGATGAAAAGAAAAAGAAGTAAAACTACCCTCAATTATCGCGACATTTTATTTAGTCACCATTCATATAGTTGGACATATACCTATGTCCTATATATGTATTTTATACATACCTATCCATGGGGTTGGTTTGATACGGTGTTCGCGGAGGAAACCCTGAGATAAATAGATGATAAAATAAGAATGTATGTCGTAAACCCAACAAGTAAGTTTCAACTCTTGTGCGCGAAAAGTTTCGTTGTAAATGTTGAAGGAGAATTTGTTTGCTGCAGATATGTTGGTGGGCTGCGAGATGTGCAACGATAATAGAAATTGTATGTGTATATATTTGCAGGGGGTGTGTGTGTGTGTATGTATGTGTTCGTGGTAGAAAACCCTAAAAGGTAAGTGCTGTTCGCAACAACTGCTGTCAAAATTCCAACCATTGTATAATAAAGGCATGTATACCTACCTACCTACTACCTACGTTACTTTAGAACGAGCTATCAGAAACTTGTCGAAGATTCCGAACGCCTTTTGCCCATATTTTTTCAATCAAATTTACAACATCCTGCTGCAGTTTTTTTTTTTTTTGTTTTTTTTTTTCTATGTACTACGGCGATTATAGAACAGCGTGATAAACGAAGAGGCGATATGTCATCAGCCGTATAATATGGAAGTTGGTGTAAGGGTGTATCGTGTCCGTTCGTCCTTTTTCCTCCCTTTCCATTTCATTCGATTCTATCACCAACACCAGCTCCTCATCAGAGAGTGTAAAACAATGAAGTAACAACCGGCACAGCACAGTACACAACGTTTGTTCATATCCTCTCCTCACAGTGCATGCACATTCTTCGTCGTTATACCTACTATATGATATATCGATTGCTTTCTGCAGAGTTTGGCGAATTTAAACTCGCCGGTATATATATACGCTCTGATCCCTAGCATCAGTGCTGGTTGGGTATCGACTTTGCAATGTTATGTTGGTGTAGCTGTGCTGCATATATGTTATATCGTTCATCATCGTGGTACTAGTCGCAATGCAGACTTTCCGCTCTTCTGGATTTGAGCTCCTTATTTCCATTTCGTTGATATTTCATGCTTTTGTAATTGCTAAATGTCATTTTCCAACTATGTACAATTCTTGTTAGTTCCATAACCGGCTATGTGCACACATGCATACGAAACCCAATGCTGTGACATTTGTCGTTTCCAGACGGCGGCGAGCTATAGACAAACAGTTCTACCACAAAGACACACAGAAGTAGAAATAGAAATAAGATAATAATTGCTATTATAATTGATATTCATATCACGTATCGTATCGTATCGTATAGAGATATCCGCTACAAATAATACCGCTCAACGATTAACTGCAAAGTATACCTTCACCGCATCCAATCACCGCACACGTCACCGGTCATTGTTCCATATCCATTATGTATTCCATAGTTGTACGAAACTCCGTTTCGAAAACAACTTCGATGCCACTTCCACACTCGGTGCTAAAAGGATTTTTTTTTTCTCTTTTTCTTTTTTTTTTTTTTTTTTTCTTTCCAACATATTTTTGAGCTAAAATATTTCTAAATATTTGACGAGCAGCAGAGTGAATGCATTCATTGAATACATCGAAACCGATAAGTGGTCAAATTAAATTTCAAATTAAAGTTTCAAAATATTGTCAATTATTTATGGCACCAATCAAGTTATCGATTGAATTAAATGAAATGCGCTTCCGTCTTCGCATCCTGAAGAATGGACCGAAATTTTCGATTTTCTTGGCTTCCGGGTTCAGCACAATTTTAAAAATTTGGATCAATTTAAAAATTCGGATCAATTTAAAAATTCGGAACTCCAACCCGACCCAACCCCGACGAGTATCGATGAAGGAACGGATCTGCATAATGGACGTTGGGCTCCAGATAGGAGATCATAGTGGGCATAATTGATGCCATCTTAGGTCAACTGGGTCTGCAGCTTAATGCAAACATTATGGAATAAGGTATGGCCTTAGCAGCAGCAGCTGAGGGGTACGTGGCGTTTGGTACTGGCTATATGGTAGCGGAATTCATAGATTGGGTTTCTGGCTAACAATCAGTGGTGAATTACTGCCTCAATATCCATTGTGTACCTTCCTTCCTGGTTTCCTGCTTTCGTCCTACGATATTCGGCCTACGTTAAACTCCCAAGGCTTCCAAGAGCCAAGAAGACGACGCCTCTACCACCACGAGCAAATTTTCGAGAATAAGAGGGTGAGGGTGAGGGTGGAACCAGCTAGGCTGAGTTTCGACCAACTAAGAGTCCGCCAAGAGATATGTATATTAATGGGGGCCAATCTTACATAGTTCTGTTTATCTTGCCATTCTACTACTACTCCGTATACAATTACTACCCTTTCACTTTGGCATTATGGTAGTGAGGGTTCAATTCACAATTTATACTACCCCTAAACCGGCCTAGCTTACCCCGGCACTATTTTGAGCAAACCGTCTAAGTTAAGACTGATTTTTATGCTACCCAATGAATAGCACAATCCTTGACTTATGAAGAAAATTGGCTGATCATTTAAATGATCAGCATTTGATGATGCGTACAGGGGGTGAATATAATTCGAGTTTCTTGACCTGTTGCTGAACCAGCATTGAGCCTAATTTTCGGTCTGAGAGCTATTTCGAGGACATGTTGACTGTCTAGCGATGATTATAAATTAATTAGGTGGTTGAGAAATCCTGGGGTAAGTTGAGGGTCGTACTTTGGTACGGGTCTAACGTGGGTTGGCAGTCAGGATACTTCGTCGAGGTCTAGACTCCTTACCTTATATACCCATACCCATACCCATACCCACTCGTAACACCATAGTAGTAGATTGTATAATAGCATAGATATCCTGAGGAGATATAATTCTGATGTGGCCCTTGTTTCGGCGTCGTCTTACAAGGAGAAACACAACCAACTAGCATATGGTTACTACTACTACACTCTATATACACATACAGCTATAGTTATCATACAAGTGTGTGCGTACAGTATAACTTCAAAATATCTTACATAACTAAACCAAAATTTCAAGGCCAAGGGTTTATATAATAACGTAGTAGGTATACTAATCTCAAGAACAAGACCCGCGCTTCAACCAACTTCGAAGGCCTAAGGGTAGGTAGGTACGTCAGAAGTTTTCGGAGGGTTGTAATATTTTTTACCCTGCAGTGAAAGTGGATTTTCATCTTTCTTTTATTATTATTCCTGTATTTATATCTTATAAAAATTCATGAATTTCTTGTTTATCATTAATTAATTTCAACTTTTTTCTTCTTCACTTTTTCCCTTTTTTCTTTTTTTTTTTTTTTTTATTTCTTTTTGTTTTTTTCTCTCCAATTAAAGCACACGATGTATGATACAGAACAATTTTTGTCGGAGGACCTATTTTGGCGCGCAGTTTTTATTTTCTTTTATTTCAGTTTTATCAGTTTACTGCGCACGACGTTTACGAGAGGTAAAATCTCCTCGGGGATCTTGTTAGCTAGCTTGATATCTAGCTTTTTACCTCGTAGTAGTACTACTACATTTTCCGCTCATTTTCCGCAAGGGAATATATAATATATATATGAATTCTGTTGTTTTCTTGCCCATCGCAATTTTTAGAAAAGGTACTTTCCCGAAAATTCTAACATAACAAATTTGAAAACAAAAATTTCGAAAAATATATTTACATTTTCTGACACTGTTGACGTTTCTGAAAATTCGAAATGGTCTCAAATTTTAAATTTTGAGCTTCGACCCGAGTCCCGAAATATGAAAATGTATTAGGGTGAAAAAAAAAAAAAAAAAACATGATGTTCAGGAGTTGTGGGATGGTCTGCGGTTCTGATATTCGGCTTCTTGGGTCAGCCTCATATCCTGGATGATCGATTCTGACAAATTCAGTACCTATACGTATACCGATATACGTGTTATGTAACGTACGTGTTATACTATATATATAATGCTATACATTACAATATGAACAAAAGAATGAGTGAAAAGGTTTTTTTTTTTTTGGGTATATATGAGGAAAAAAAAAAAAAAAACCCCGTACCTATATAGAAGAGAAAAGAAGAAAAGAGGAAGAGTAGGAAAAAAATATACTAAAATAAGGGGTTGGTATTTGGGGAGGAGGAATTCAATGGTCAGTATCGTGACTAGGTATTGTCCGGTCCCGTTTCGAAAATAATCGTCGACTGAAGCTAATGGGGCGTAAAGTCCGATATCAAAATACGTATCTTGGGGTTGTGGGGGGTGGGGGGGATTTGGCTGTGAAAAACTGGATATATACCTATATATATATCTGTATATACGTGTGAATTCGCCGGCTACTTTTCTAGCCTCGGACATTGGCCAATGTCGATTTTTCGAACTGACGAAAAATATATAGAGGATCCGAACGACGAACTAAATCATCGATGACAACAATGAGACTAACGATAAAGGTGTAAAAACAACCCTACAGCTCCTGGCTCTCTATATAGAATAGAAGTGGTGAGAAAAATCAGAAAACGAAAGAGAAGGACAGGAAGAAAGAAAAATTGTATGGAAAAAGAACATTGAGCTGCCATTATAATATGTTGAAATTTTATTGGACAGTGTTACAATTTTTTTTTTTTTTTTTTCAATTTTTTTTTTTTTTTTTTTTGTAAAGAACTCTCTGGTCTAAGACGAGAGACTTTATAACAGTAGAGAATGAAGTATGTATAGAATGAGTCACGTACATTTTTAAACATATCGCATCCTCGTGTCGTTCGCTATCGATGTGCGACATGCCCGCGAGTTTAAAAGTAGATCGACTGAAATGTCGGTTTGCATTATACAAACAGATGACTTATATTTATAACTGTGAGACCTCGTATATATCGAGTTGTTGGTATATACGGGTTTATATACTGTCTCTAAGTAACGCTGAGGTTTGTGGGTATAACACGTATGTATGTACGTCCAGCTGCTGCTCATCGCAAAGAAGAAAGAATCTATTTTAATTTTTTTTTTTTTTTTTTTGTAATTCATTTTTACCTTAATCCGATGGGATCCCCCCCCCCCCCCCCCCCCAAGGGCCCCCCCGGGGGGGGGGGGGGCAAATTTCCATTAAAAAGAAGAAGAAGAAGAAGAAGAAGAAGAAGAAAAATTGTAACGATGAATTTTTGCTCTCGACCCCCCCCCCCCCCGGGGGCCCCTTGGGGGGGGGGGGGGGGGGGTCGAGAGCAAAAATTCATCGTTACAATTTTTCTTCTTCTTCTTCTTCTTCTTCTTCTTTTTAATGGAAATTTGCGGAAAATCTTGAATCGAGATTGTAGGCAGGTCTCGAAGTCGTATAAAAAAATAAAATTTACATCGTTTTAGGTGGGTCAAATCGAATTTTGGAGCTTATCGACAAATGGATATAGTAAAATTATTGAAAATTCTAGTAGCTATACAAAGGGATAAACAGGTCGTTTCGGATATGCTATAAATACGTTTACAGCGAGAAACCCATCCATTATTCATCGACCGGCTACCGTGTCCGACGTCCGAGGCAGTGTAGAGACCAGGCCTGCCTGCCTTTCCTCGCGATGGTCGTACTAACATATACCTATATACGCATATACGTTCGATTCTTAGGGACACGTAATTTTTTTTTTTCTTCTTCTTCTTCTTCTTCTTCCTCTTTTACATATACATATACGAATATATATACTTTTTCCTTCCATCTATTTTCTACTTTGCGAGAAAACCGGCTAAGGAATAATCAAATCCACTAAAAAAGAAAAAAGAAAAAGAAAAAAAACTACCTCGAATTGTTGCAACGACAGGATTTATGGTAGTTCAATTGATACCCGATATTAAACTAAGAATAAAAATGACCACGGTCGTCGAACGCAATAAATTTATAGGACATAAAATTTGCGTCTCAATAAGTGCTACAAGTTTTGTTTGAAAGATTTTTCGATTAGATTTATAGATGATTAGATATATGCATGTAAAGACTGAACAAACGAGGTTCACGATTTTCTAGTAAACATAAAAAACAGTCGTATTGTGGCTGCAATAATGATTTGACGAAAAAATGTTAATAATAAAAGATGTGTAGTTTGAATAGCTGGACAAGTTTTGTATCAAACATTTTTCAATCAGACCCATACTTCACGCTGTATTTACCTTTAAACGTTAGACCAACAAAGTTGCTTAATTCCGAATAAACAGTACAGCAGAAAAGTCGAGCTAGAAGCTGTAATAATGATTTGTCAAAAAATTTCACGTAACATAAAACGTGCAGTTTAATAAGCCCTAAAACTTTTGTTAGAAGAATTTTTTTCTATCTAAATTATTAGACGAATAATTTCGAAATTTGTATCGCAACTATAGTTACTTGGCAGCCCTTAAAGTCCACACACATAGAGTAGGTACGTAATGAGTATCTGGCAGGCTATACGTACGCCTCACAGTCTAGGCAGATACAAAGTTAAAGTTAGCGATTGAGAAGAAGTGGACGGACGGGTTCAGGGCAGAACTCCGAACCGAACCAAACAGAACCAAACAGAACAAAACAGAAGAGAACAGAACAGAACAGAACAGAACTGAACCGAACGGTTAGAAACGGTTCGCGTGTGAATGAACTATTACGCGGACAGACGCGCCCGAGTTTGCCGTAACTGTGATTTCTGCATATATACACCTATGTAAGAGTCTCTATAGTTGCAGTGTGTATTAACATGTATGCACCAGCCCGTGTACTTGGCGAGCTAAAAGCGCGAGGGGTCAGGCACCGATGTAAAAGCTGTTATATGTATGTACGTATACACGTATATATATGCGCCCAGGGCGAATGAATATATGTAGTATACCAGCGTTGTTTGGAGTAATTTTCACGAGCCTAGCTAAAGCTAGATGCACGAATAGACGTCAGCCAACTTCGATTACTTCGTGTACCTATAGTATAGGTAAATAATTGACGGGGAATGAAACACTTCGGTGTTGAAGTTTTTTTCCTTCAACTAGGTGTATATATATATATATAGTAGATAAAAAAAAAAAAAAAAAAAAAAAGACACAAGAGAAAGAGAAGAAGAAAAAAAAAAAAAGTAAAAATTTCGAGACATTGTTTTTTCCAATTTTTTTCCAATTTTTTTTTTTTTTTTTTTTTTTTCTGGGAAAACTAAAATCAAAGTATAAATGTTGAGGTGGAAATAATTCGGACGACAGGTGACTGGTCATGTGATGTAGATATTGAGTAGATATTCAACACTCAGGTTCCGTCCGGTATATCACATCGTGTGCTGAGGGACAAGTCCGCGAGGGATCTATAGGAGCGTATAATTTCCCTTGAGGGAAATCGGGTTGCAGTTGACCGTTATTCCGGCGTTATGAAAAGAGAGAAATAAAAATGAAAATAAAAAAAAAAAATGAAAATAAAATAAAAATAAATAACAAAAAATATAGGTACCATATCGTCGAGGAATACATATATAGGGTTGAATTTCACCCTTCGCTACCATGCTGCAATGTCACATATCGTCTATATATACCTACCTACCTACCTATACTCTCCGCTATAGTAGCAGCCGGAACACTCAATCGATTATTATTATTTGCATTCGTAATAAAAGGAATAAATCGTATACAAAGAAATTAAATTTTTCATTATTCGAGACGATTGAGGTCAAAAAAAAAAATTTGGGAAAATATCAAATCTAATTATCATCGATCATAATGTTGTATGAAAATATTTCTGAAATTCTAAAAACCAGTGCCACGGGTTGAAGTTCAGAACATTTAAATTACGGACTGCTTAAAATTTCGAAAATTTAGATCCCCGGATGCCCTAGAGATACAAAAATTTCAGGATGTGAAGACAAAAAATAATTCATTCTCATCGAGACCTTCTTTACGGAAACACATTTTGTATACTTCAATCGATAACTTCATAAATAATTGACAAGATTTTTGAAACATTTTTGTGCTTTTTTTTTTTCAAAATAGCAAATTTCAAGAAAATTAATATGACCATACCATTATATTGGTTTCGATACGATCAATACAACCCGAGTTATTAAACACTGAATGAATACCTACATGCGCGAATTTCAAGTGTCGGGAGTTTGGCACTTCGGATTTTTAGCTTTCGAAATTTTCAAACTCCGTTATTCTTCGTTTCAAATTTTTTTTCAAATCGGCTTTCTAAAAATCCTTTCCAAAAACTGTACGTTTTTTTAAAAAAGAAAGACAACCAAAAAAAAAAAAGCCAAAATTCTTGGCGATAAAATAAAAAGTCGGTCGGGTAAAGCATAATTTAAGCATTCTGTGGTTAACAGGAGACTTAATGTAGTTAACAGGGGATGCAGGAAACAACCCCAAAAGTCGAGGAAGACTCTATATTACCTTGCGACATATGGAAAAAACTGATTTCACATTTTTTAACAAGAAAAAAGAACAAATTTTTGTCAAATTTTTGACAAATTTGTTCTATATTTTTATTTTTTGATATGACATGTAAAATGTCGATTTACATGCCTGGATAATTGCAGTCTGTATATATATATATCTATATATGTATATGTATAGTCGTTCGAAAATAGCCAACGAGGTTGATCCGACCTGGTTGATTATGAGAACTCACGGCGTCGTTTATGCGCTCAGTTACGGAAAACCGTTATTGTCGCGGTTTAGTAGTAAATTCTTGTATAATATGCCGGCCCACGATTCGTCCTGCAGGACCTTTGCACTGTGTAGAGAATCTCTGTGAATTTCAAATCAACCTTGGATAAACCAGAGGTCTTGGACCGTGTTAGAGGTAGGTACATATATCCATATAGTGAAGCACTCTGTTATCTCTTATTTTTTTGAAAAAAAAATGAAAAAAAAAATAGTTGAATTGAATGTTTGATTATAGTAGTTTAAGAATTAAGGAATTGTGAAAAATAGCGAAAAATAGAGAAATGTTGGAACATCGACGTTTCGAAAAATTTGAACATTGGTGAATTGAATTGTGGAAAATTGAAGAATTGAGGAATGGAAAAAATTTGATGATGAAAGAATTGCGAAATTGAAACGTTGACGAATTGAAAAATAGAAAAATTTGATGGTGAAAGAATTGCAAAATTGAAACATTGAGGAATTGAAAAAATTGAAAAGTTGAAGAATTTGATGACGAAAGAATTGCAAAATTGAGACATTGAAGGTTTGATTATAGTAGTTTGAGAATTAAGGAATTGTGAAAAATAGCGAAAAATGGAGAAATGTTGGAACATCGACGTTTCGAAAAATTTGAACATTGGTGAATTGAATTATTGAAAATCGAAGAATTGAGAAATTGAAAAATTTGATGATGAAAGAATTGCGAAATTGAAACATTGACGAATTGAAAAATAGACAAATTTTATGGTGAAAGAATTGCAAAATTGAAACATTGAGGAATTGAAAAAATTTAAAAGTTGAAGAATTTGATGACGAAAGAATTGCAAAATTGAGACATTGAAGGTTTGATTATAGTAGTTTGAGAATTAAGGAATTGTGAAAAATAGCGAAAAATGGAGAAATGTTGGAACATCGACGTTTCGAAAAATTTGAACATTGGTGAATTGAATTATTGAAAATCGAAGAATTGAGAAATTGAAAAATTTGATGATGAAAGAATTGCGAAATTGAAACATTGACGAATTGAAAAATAGACAAATTTGATGGTGAAAGAATTGCAAAATTGAAACATTGAGGAATGGAAAAAATTGAAAAGTTGAAGAATTTGATGATGAAAGAATTGCAAAATTGAGACATTGAAGAATTGACAAATTGAGACATTGAAGAATTGACAAATTGAGACATTGAAGAATTGACAAATTGAAGAATTTGATGATGCGGAATTGCGAAATTGAAATATTGACGAATTGAAAAAAAGAAAAATTTGATGGTGAAAGAATTCCGAAATTGTAAAATTGAATAATTGAAAAATCGAACAAATCTGACGATAAAAGAATTGCAAAATTGGAAAATTGAATAATTAAAAAATCGAAAAATTAGATTGCAATTTTCAAAAATTTACGAATTGAAAATTGGCCATCAAACACGCGGTCAAGATAAAAATAAAATCCAAGATGAAGCGTTTTTTTTCCCCTTGGGTACATCCGATGACGGGAAAAGCCCAAGGATGCAGAAGAAGAAGATGAAGCGTTTTTCTAAAATTTCCTTTTTTTTTTTCGTATTCCCTTTTTCTTTGAAATTTTTCTTTTTTTTTTTTTTGTTTTGTTTTCTTTTGCGCGAGGTGGGAAACGGACCCTAAGAGCCAAGGTGTGATAATTCTTCAATTTAACCTCATACTTTATTGACGTGTGTATGATGTTATGTGTATATGGGGGAGAGCCTGGGATTGTGTCCTTTTGAAAAGGTGCTCTTTACACCCTTTGGTCGAGTCCACGATGCAGCATCACCACCACCACCAACGTATGTGACAAAAAAACAATGATAACTCTCGCCCAGGCTTTTATTAGAGGGAGTAAAAAAAAGGGCTTAAAGGGCTCGCATGTCTCAATGCCTTGCCTGGCCTCCCACACATCAACACATATGAAACTTCATGTTTCTTTTATTAGCCAGACAACCGGCCGCGATGCACCAACCCAACTTATACTCCTTTGTACAAGACGTGTAAATTTAAGGGTTGAATAAAACAAAAATAAAAATAAAAAAAAAAAAAGTAGTTTAGTTTTTTTAATTTTCTTTTTTTTTTTTTTTTTGTATATGAAACAAAAAGGTATGGAAAATGAAAAATGAAAGAAAAAAAAATTAACACATACAATAATGAGAAAAAAAAATTTGAAACAAAATTTTCAGCTGAGCTCGGAACGCTAATAACTTTTTTTTTAGGTGACAGATTTTGAGCGTGAATTAATCCACCGTATTATAATCCCGTCTCTTCTCCGAGTTTCACCCGGGGTTCTCCTGCTTATCGCACCCTGTGCTCAGAATAGGGGAGGAGGAGAAGGAGATGGAGATCCCTTTTCTTTTGGAAAATCAGCTGAGTCGACGTTGCGCTAATGAAAAATCTCGAGTCCATCTCTCCTGCCTGCTTGCTTGCTTACTTACTTACTTACCCTGCCCTGGTCTGCTCTGCGTCAAGTTCGCAGGTTCAGATTCGAAAGAAAATGAACTTCAAAATTCAAACCCCAATAAATTTGAAAAAAATAATTAAAAATCACGTAAACCTGAAATCACAATATTCTCACGCGCGTCTGTATCGATTTTCAAAAAATTTGGCTATTTCTTACGATCTTTGATATCTCGATTCCCCTCTTCGAAAATTGATAAATTTCACGATATTTTTGGCTCTTTTTTTTTTCTATCTCAATTCAAAATTGAGACCATTCGAAATTTTTCAATTTTTTTTTTTTTTTTTTTTTTTTTGAATTCCAAGAACGAAATGAAACAACAAGTGTAACGCATTAATGGATAATTATAAAATTATAAAAGTCGTAAGTCGAGGGAGGGTAACACTCCAGGTTCGCACAGTATCTTGGCAATTTAGGGCGTTTAATGAAAACAATTGTAGTTTATAATCCGCGTAAGTCCCAGCGTTTTGCCCTTTCGCTGAAAGTCAGGGGTGGCATGGGGTAAAGTAAGAGGGAGAAAATGACTGCCGGGTGAAATGAGACGCCGGAAGTTGCAGCCGGGAAACGGAGACAAACTATTAGCCGTTAAACATCCACCAAAAATCCTCGCCTTTTAATTGTCCTTTTGCTTTCCTTTTTTTTTTTTTCTTCTACTTCTTCTTTTTTTTTTTTTTTACAAATTTTACAATTAAAAAGATTAATTATTTAAATAAATTGAGTAAATAAAACTTGAAGAAGAAAATGGGAGGAAAAAGAAAAAACGCTTTTTGAATTCAGAAACTTTTTATTATTATTATTATTATTATTATTTTTCTTAATATTGCTCGGAATAATTCAGGGTTTATTAGGCCGAGAACCCTGCAGGAGAGTGTTTATTCCCTCAATTCCTTCCACCTATTTCTCGAGAGGTTGAGCGAATTACATGACCGTTAGCATCCCCTAAATCCCCGAAAACGTCTCAGCGACGAGATAATTTCTGAACTCGTGTTCCACTACTCGAAAACGTCTCGCTTTCTCTCACGTTCGTATAATTCTTTAAGTCCCCTTAAACCCTGGACTGAATTTCATCCCCTTGTAACTCCTTTTTATTTTTAATTTCAGACAGCTATACCTACCCAGCCACTCCCCTGCACCTACCCAGCTACCCCACTTCGCAAATGTCCACCTGACTATATAATTGTGTGACAAACATTTTTTTTACAACCCACTAAGCAGGGGTTGAAAATTTTCGAATTATGGGGGTTTGCAAATTTTTTTTTTTTTTTTCATATAACTTTCACCTATATCTCATTGATGGGTTGATATAATTTATCAGGGAAACTAGCATTTGATTAATTAGTTCTAATTTAATGGGATCAGTACAGTGACTTTTCGAGAAATTATCATAGTCCGAAATGAATTTATTTCATAACAAAAGTTCATTTCACATCAAAATATTTTTCTTTTTCAAAATCATGTGTCGTAAGGATTTCAGAACACCGTTGGACCGATTCAGATCATCTTGGATTCATTTTCTTCAGAAAACAAATCCTCATCATGTGAATGTAGGAATTTTGAAAAATTTTCGTTTTGGCCAAGTTATTTAAGAAATGAGTGATAATAATTTTTGCAAATTTGGTAAATTGATCATAACTTATGACATAATTTTTTATTTTTAAATTCCTACATTCACATGATGAGGATTTGTTTTCTGAAGAAAATAAATCCAAGATGACCTGAATCGGTCCAACGGTGCTGTAAAATCGTTACGACACATGATTTTGAAAAAGACAAATATTTTGATGTGAAATGAACTTTGGTTGTGAAATAAATTGATTTCGGACAATGATAATTTCTCGAAAAGTCGCTGTACTGGTCCCCTTAAGGGATGAAAAAAAAAAAAAATACATTCTCAAGTGTTTCTTTCGTTTTTTTTTTTTTTTTTTTTTTGTTTTTTTCCAAAATTTTTGGACATTTTTTTACTTTCACCTGTTAAAATTGAAGAGCTGAGTGGATTGACTTATTGGAATTGATAGAACTAGGAGAGAAATAAGAACCACAGCTAAAGTCTTATAAAGCCAAAGTGGATTTGCAGAGTTGTAACACGATAGTTTTCACGATCGATATAATATACCCACAACCGTTTCATATCGGATTGAAATTAGAATTATTTCCGATTCTGGCTATGAGGTGGTGGTATAATTCTTATTCCAGAGTATATAATTATAAAAAAATCTGGTCCACGATATAGACGATAGAAAAATAATTCTAACTCATTGGTTATTGATCGGAGAAAAAAAATCATTGAATATAAAATCCGCGTGTGTTATACACCCACAACTTTTGTATAAAACATTTTTTCATCAAATGTATATTAACGAAGTTATTATCAAAAGTATAAAAAGATACTTCTCGATCGCTATTGACGTCTAATTATTCTTAGAAAAATTTTCTAAGTGCTCGTTCCAACAAAAAAAAAAAAACAAAAAAAAATTTGTATTTTTCGACATAGTAAACCACAAAACCACTCACCTAGTATGTATATCTTCGTGATTACATACCTATATCTATTATTGTGTAAACCTGTTATTCGAACAACAATTTTGAAAGTGCATTGGAAGGCTGTGACGTTCAAGGTCGACAAAACTGACCTACGCTAATTGCATCGATTTACCTTATATATTTCTGTACTACGTAGACAATGCATAAATATATATGTATATATATATATATATATATACACGAAGAATGGTAAGAGAAATAGAGAGAGAGAGAGAGAGAAGAGGTGAAAGGTCGATATTTTAGCTCCGTCTCAAGTTTCGACAGAAAATAATGAAGATAATTAATTAGTCTATAAAATTGATTGAAGTGTTTTTTTTTTTTTTTTTTTTTTTTTTTTGTAAGCATGTATAGTTTCGTATAGTGGGCGCCATGGCGCAGGTCGTTTTAATCGGCGAGTGAACAGCTATTGCCAGAGCTTGCACGTTATTCCATAGCAGGTGGTGCGAAAGCTGCTAAGTCCAGTTTAAATAACTTTATCGTTCCAAGAACTGGAGACCAACGTGTTACGCTACGAGGGAAACACGTTTTCGTATAAATATCCATGCATGGAAATATTTCACACATTATATTATATACGTGTGTACACATATATATGTATGTTCAACGTTGCTATAGAAATAATTAATCAAAAATAGTCATAATCTCATAAATTAATATACAATCACCCTCATTTTTTTTTTTTTTTTTGTTCCTTCTGCAATTTTATCAGGTAACTTATACCAAAAATTTTGGAAATTAATAAAAACATACGGCTGAAATATATTTGAGGAAAGTATATATACTAGATGGTTATGGGGTTATTTAATGGTCTGAGAGATTCACAGAGTCTTTAGGCAAAGCAACTCTATAACGGGTTAGAGACTCTTCCCGGTGAAGAGGAGATGAAGGCATAAGTAGGTAAGAAAGTTATTTCCTAACCGGACATACGCTCAACCCTTACTAAAGATTAGGTACCTGGGCTGTTTCTCAACAGGGTCGTAATTCATCGACGAAAGACACGACGCGACCCGACGCAACGCAACGCAACGCGACGCGACGAAGCGACGTTACACTACTCTAAATCAGGCAGAGCACCATCATTCCCATTTCTCCTACTCCGTCTGTCTCTTCTCTGTATGCGTAAATGCGAAAATTAACGAATACGAATACAAATATAAATTCAAATTTCCCGCCACGCCGCCCGGACCCCCTATTATTAGTCACAAGCAATTCCTCATTCTCATATATATATATTTAGAATTAAGACAAATTTATTACTTCGTTACGGTGTACGTTCTTCATCCGGAATCTTATGACCCACACCCGTATAATATTAGTTTGAAATTATGTCGCCGGTGTGAATCTGTTTTCATTTTTTATTTCAGGTTATGATAGTGAAATTCAACGTGACGGAAAGAACAAATGAAATCGGAATTAAAATGTCCATCAATTTCAGTGAAAATTCATTTCCAGACGTCTTCTGAATCGTTGATTACGAATCCGAGGTCCAAATAGCGAAATTCAATGTGACGGACGAAAGTTGAAGAAAAACTACACGCAAAACAAACAGTGCTGTCGAATTTACTCTGTGAGCAGTAAATAATATATGGACAGCACTTTTTTGCAGTAGAAATTATCAGAATTGTAGTAACATTCACTCGTATAGACATTAAATGCCACTTGCTCCAATGTACCCAATACTAAAATTGTGATAATTTCTACTGCAAAAAAGTGCTGTCCATATATTCACTTGCTCATAGAGTAAATTCGACAGCACTGTTTTTTGCATGTATGTGCAATTTCGATGAAAATCTGAAGCTGAGCACGAATCTCAAACACAATATCGCGAAATTTTAAACGGCAGATAAAAATCTTTGAAAAAGATGGAGAGATGCACTGATCTAATAATTTTGTTATATATTCTTGATGATTAGTTCACATTGCTATAGATTATAGTTTGGGGTGCTAATTTCACAGCCATTCAGAATTGGGCGTATTGTATAAGAAGGTGTAAATCACGAGGTCGACGGACCCTTCCTTCCCTAAGGAATCCCATATATTACAACGATCCTAATATGCGCGAACGTGCGTGTGTCCCTGATGCTCATGGCTCGTTCTCCGCCTTCTACAGATCCGCTTATTTCCGCTTCTTGTCATTCCTGATTACCCAAGGTTACTCTACTATAGCCTTTCTTATACATCCTCGAACCTTTTCTAATCCACCCTGTGATATTCACAGCTCTATTTTTTTTTTTGGTTAGTCGATTTCCTTTCTCGGTCTTATTTAGGTTTTTTCACATACTTTAACTTGACTCCAAACCATCTACCTTCGTTGCCTACAGTTTGGAATAAGAATCTGCATCACGTGTGATTTTGGCAAGCAAGGGGTTAACGGAGGACGTGTAACTCTTCGTTATCTCCTCCACGAGGGTGTAGGAAGAGGTGGAGGCGGCGGTGGAGGCGGCAGTGGAGGTGGAGGTGGAGGTGGAGGTGAAGGTGGAGGACTTCCAGTCAAAAGAGGTCTGCAACGTTTTCATGATTTTAGAGACCTAATTGTTATGCATGGCGCGGTGAGATCTCGCCCCCGTTTTAACCCACCAGTTCACAGACCAAGGGAATAGCTCGCGAGGAGACATTCCGAGGTGGAAGAAACGGCCACGTTACAAACCCTAACTCCACATTGTCATACATGTGATTTCGTTGAAATTTTTCGGATTTCACAATTCTCGGCTCAAATTCGTCAATCATCGACCCAAAAAGCCATTCTAAACCGATTTCTGCAATAATCGAACGATTTTTGAACAATTTTATTCGCCATCTTGGGTCTGCCCTTTCGAATTTCGCTACTTAGACCTCAAATTCGTGATCATCAAGCCAGGAGACCCACAGAAATGAATTTTCATACCACGTACATTCCGAGGTGGAAGAAACGGCCAGGTTACAAACCCTAGCTCCACATTGTCATACATGTGATTTCGTTGAAATTTTTCGGATTTCACAATTCTTGGCTCAGATTCTTAATCATCGACTCAAAAAGCCATTCTAAACCGATTTCTGCAATAATCGAACGATTTTTCAACAATTTTATTCGCCATCTTGCATCTGCTCTTTCGAATTTCGCTATTTAGACCTCAAATTCGTGATCATCAAGCCAGAAGACCCACAGAAATGAATTTTCATACCACATTCCGAGGTGGAAGAAACGGCCACGTTACAAACCCCAGCTCCACATTGTCATACATGTGATTTCGTTGAAATTTTTCGGATTTCACAATTCTTGGCTCAGATTCTTAATCATCGACTCAAAAAGCCATTCTAAACCGATTTCTGCAATAATCGAACGATTTTTCAACAATTTTATTCGCCATCTTGCATCTGCTCTTTCGAATTTCGCTATTTAGACCTCAAATTCGTGATCATCAAGCCAGAAGACCCACAGAAATGAATTTTCATACCACATTCCGAGGTGGAAGAAACGGCCACGTTACAAACCCCAGCTCCACATTGTCATGCATGTGATTTCGTTGAAATTTTTCGGATTTCACAATTCTTGGCTCAGATTCTTAATCATCGACTCAAAAAGCCATTCTAAACCGATTTCTGCAATAATCGAACGATTTTTCAACAATTTTATTCGCCATCTTGCATCTGCTCTTTCGAATTTCGCTATTTAGACCTCAAATTCGTGATCATCAAGCCAGGAGACCCACAGAAATGAATTTTCATACCACGTACATTCCGAGGTGGAAGAAACGGCCAGGTTACAAACCCTAGCTCCACATTGTCATACATGTGATTTCGTTGAAATTTTTCGGATTTCACAATTCTCGGCTCAAATTCGTCAATCATCGACTCAAAAAGCCATTCTAAACCGATTTCTGTGATAATCGAACGATTTTTCAACATTTTTATTCGCCGTCTTGGATCTGCTCTTTCGAATTTCGCTATTTAGACCTCAAAATCGTGATCAGCCAGCCAGAAAACCCTCAGAAATGAATTTTCATAAAAATCTAACGACTTTTTGATCTTCGATCGATCTGTTCATCCGCATTTTTGAATATCGCTATTTTAACCTGAAATAAAAAAAAAAAAGGAAAGCACGGAAAATGGCAAAAATTAGATCTCCGATCCCCTCTCGCATTATTCCTCATCATTTATCGTACATTTCATGTATTTCCACAGTCTGCATTCACGCATAGACAAATGGCAAGCGGGAATTTATGCTTATGTACATACATATATGAGCGTCGTCTTGCGAGTCGGACGTGACCTGGCCAGATCTTGCGCGGTTACATAGTTGTTATAAACTAAACAGGAAATCCTCATTTCAGGAGCTGTTTTTAGTAATTGTGTATGATTGCCGATTCAATTTGGCACTGCATATACATAACTGACGATACATATATATATATATAATATGTATAACAGATATCAAAAATTTTAGATATCATTTGAAATTTATCATCGCATGAATTATAATTGTTGGAAGAAAAAAGAACCCCAAATAAATTAATATAAGTAGAAAAAGTATATTATGGTAAAATCCTGATGTTGTTGTTGTTGTGTAATTTTTGTGAAAGAGTGTACAAACGAGGTCCGATCGACGAAGTAAACATGTCGAGCCGGTTCTAAAACGAAGAAAACTGAATTAAACTGCATTCTGCATTGTTTCCAAACACCATTATGTGCTAGCTAGGTAGGTATGCATCCCGCTCGAGGCTAAACTCCGTATTTCTGAAACCGCGCTATTGCCGCAGGTATGATCACCTTCCTCGGAATTTCAATATATCCGAAACAATCGTCGTTCTTATAATATTTTTTTTATTTATTTTTTTTTATTTTTTTCTCCTTTTGCGGAAGAGCTTGCGGTCTACACATTGCGGATTGTCGTTAAAATCAATCCGACGTCAGCACGAAGAATGAGAAATGATCGTTTCTTTGATGACAAACATATATATAAGAGAAAGGAAAATCCGTAGTAGGTACACCATCGTTGTAAGAATTCGTCGTGAAATTGTTGAATTAAATTATTTACTATGTATTTTTAGACCAACAGCGCTTAGAGCACAAGGTCGCGAGCTAAACACCTCATCCGCTCAGTCAGGATTTATCAGCCTAAATAGTCCGGGAGTTCAAAGAAACGGCGTTTTGATACACAGAGATTTTTGTTCAAAAATCACAATGCGATGTCCCCTAAACGATTCTAATGAAAAGCATTTTTCATAACCAGAATCATGAGAATTCTATCCTATATATTTAAAAACTTACCAATTTAATCAGCGTCTCAGCATCGTTCATAGAACGGTTCCAGCTAATGTAGCCACGCATGCGTTTGACATCCGTGTTGATATTGTTATATACGAAAATAAAGGTTCAATCCGGAACTTTCGATATATCACAAGTTTTACACAATAGGTTTAAAACCGGCTGAGATATAGCGATTCAAAATCTCGATGTGGAGGCGAAGTGGTCCGCGGTGACGCCAGCATGTAAACAAATGACAAGCGTCAGCCTGCGCGGTGAATTCATCGATTCAAACGTTCGACTGGTATCGTATTACCGACCGATTTCGCTTTTAATAATAATAATGATAATGATAATAATAATAACGAAGATACGGATACGATAGAGTTTGAGGAAACAGTTTCAGATTCTTATATAAAGAGTTAAAAAAGACGCAATCGCGGGCTTCTACAACTGATATAGAGAATATACCTTCGAACAACGTTAAAAGCAGTTTCCTTCGGTTCCCCACCCCCCCCTGGTGTACATACACTTAGGTATATGTATATGTATTGTATTGACTGCGAGTTTAATAACAAGGCATTGTTAACAAGACTTTGACAACAATAGTTTCTTTTAATAATACAAACGAACTAAGAATGATGTTGTATACAGTTTTTTTTCTTTAAAATAACCATATATTATGTTAGTATAGGTATTTATATATATATAGGTACCAGCTACTACTGCAGCACCATGGAAGAAATATGTATCGCTGTTCGCACGGTGCAATACAATCTTTTAAATGCCGCACAACTCATTATTTGCATATCAGTTGTTTGTTCGATTCTGTTTATGGCGTCGCATGATTATTGTCATTATTGTTATAGTATTGCTAGTTTTTCTTTACTCGTTATACTTTTGCTTATTACAATTCTTTCTTTTTTTCTTCTTCTTCTTCTTCTTCTTTCAAATCCTTTAATATTTTTCGCAAACAAAAACGCGCTAGATTCAAAAAAAAAAAAAAAAGGAAAAAAAAAAAAACTAAGACATCATCTTGAATTCTAAGAATCCCTCCACATTTCCTCGAAATAGACACTCGAAACAACAACCGCGCGTGAGTCGTTCTATATAAGCTAAATTCTCATCTCGTCTAAAGAATGTTGGAAATTTATCGATTTTTTTTTATAGTTTTTTTGTATTTTATCATCCGCAATTGTATGTGACACTAAAAATTGACACGTAAACACTGAAAATTCACTTATTTAAAAGATCCAAAGGCACACTAAACAAACCGCGTGCGCGCGCACACACACACACACACACACAAACGTACACTATCGATGAAAACACAATCGATCTTAACTCGCGATATATATGTACCGAGTTATAATATCGATTCTCGACGGTTGATCCCACGCGACTATACACAGTCTAGTTTCGTTTCAGACTCACTCCTCACTCTCACGGTGCTGCGGTGCTTCGTATTTCAGTTATACAGTATAGATATCGATGTAAACGCGCGAGGTATAGAATTAATATGTGATTATAGCTCCGACAAGTTATATAGAATAATTATATGACGAAATGTTATGTATATGAATTATTATCGTATTTTTTTTTTTTTTTTTATTGTTGTGTATATAAAAACTTATTGTATGGAAAAAAAAAAAATAAAAAAATTAAAATTAAAAATGAAAATGAAAATTTCGTCTCATATAGTAACGAATAATAAGAAAACGAGCGCGGATCAAGCTACTAGTTTATACGCCGCTTTACGCGAGAGACTCACTCACTCACTCGGTAAGGCAGCCAGAGCTGGCTGGCTGGCTGTTGGCTCGGCTGGTGCGGCGCAGAGCTCCGCGGCCCCCACGTTGTTTGTCTCGCGAGTGGCCTGTTTACATGTTGACTCTCTGTTTACGCATTTTGCCTTCCCCTCTGGCCCCTGTCGCCCCCCGGCGAGCTACCTCGCCCGTGCCGCATCGCTATACTCGCGCTGTTTCTCACTCGCTTACAGCCGCATGCTGATATACCTGTCTTACTTTAGCTCCAGTATTATGCCATGTTGTATCGTGCTTTGTTTAGCCGTGTGTGTCGCGTCGTCACCGTCACCGTCACCGTCACCACCAACACAACTTTGTATTAGTCGCGGGAACGCTACACACATACCCTCTCTCTCTCTCTTCTCTCTTTTCCCATCGCATATTCGCTGCAGTGCCGTAATCGTAATTACGAGCCACGCGATATTCGATTGTTCCGTTTGGCGCGAATAACGCTCAGTTCAGATATTTGCCGGTTTTACTTATAATCCGTCGCTGAGCCAGCCATCCTTCAATAGTTTTTGAAAATATTCACTCTGGTTTAAAGTATTTGAGTGAATGGACGATATCGTTGGTATATTTCGTCGTTCGGCTGCATATACTCTAAGTTTCGACATTGCTCGTTTTTATATTGTAATACCGTTCAAGATTATTTGCATTTCAGGTAGTACCGCAGCCTCATGCACGTCAGATAAGACAATCCCGATTATCCCAATGCTTGATGAATCGATGATAAAATAAAAATAATTATACCGATGGATCATGCTTGTGCAGTGAACGTGTCGATGACTGTGTCGTATAGAGCTGCGTGCAGCGATTCGTTCATGAGCTCGAAACGTACCTATAGTGACGTCATAACTGATTGTCAGAACCACGAGACCCCAAGAGTAAAAAAGATAATGAAAATTGATAAAAAAAAAAAAATAATAATCCACGAGGAGTTTGAAGTTATTGCTTGTGACGTCAGAATGTTTAGTTCTTATCCGTAATTTTTTGTATCGATGAAATTGTATGAAATTTTTAATCGCCAGTTAGGCACATAAATGTTGCTACATATTGTGTGCAGATTATTTGTTTGCGACAACATTTTTTTCTCCATGCATTTTTTTTTTTTTTTTTTTTCACAGACCAGACATCGCCGTTGTCATCGGAGCTAGCTGGTTCCTCGCGGGTGTGTGGGTGTGGGTGTTTCTCGGTTATTTACAACCTAACATAATAATAATTGTTGTTATTCGCTCCGCTTCGGTGATTGACTCGACTCGACTCGACTCGTTGCTACCGCAGCACACTAGTCGTTCAAGAAATTATAAATAATAGTATCGACACATCTTCATCCAGCAAATATTTATTACGTAACCGTGGGCACATTTCCCTGGTCACATACGATTTTCGAAATTCTAACACATTACAAATCTCTCTCGTCTATATCCATAAATAATAGAAGAAATGATTGAAACAAATTTTTCTTTATTTGATTTTCGTTTTAATTTTGCATTTTCATTTTGTCAAATACCCGGGGCTCTTCAATATTTTTGCTACGTGGTTGAATCGTACAAAACGTCAGATGACTAACAGTATGGCTGTTCAAACACGCGGTCCTATGTGCCCCGAACCCACACGCGTTGTTGTACACACACTAATGTCTACCATCTCTCTCTCTCTCTCTCTCTCTTTTACTCTCTGACTAACTCCTATATTCTCTTCTCTGTTTCCTCTTCTTTCTTTCTTTTTATTTTATTTTTTTGTTTTTTTGTTATTTATTTTATCCTTTTCTATACACTCTGTCTTGTTCTGAGTCTGGAACGATCTTTTCTACCTATATGTACACGTTCGTTTGTTTATTTATCTTAACGTTAATAAACCCAAGTGAGTCGCCCCACGCTGTGCAAAGATATGTGTCCCAACCTCGTTTCTTCTACTTGCAGTCTTTATACAGATCATCTAAGCTTTTAATTTTTTTTCCCCCATTCTTATTCACTTTATTCATTCAGTTTTGTTCTATGATTACACTATGGGACCTCTCAGATATTCTAAAAATCTATTTTATGTTTTTTTTTTGTTTTTGTTTTTGTTTTAATAAAATATGACACAATTCAAGGTCCCCGCAGATGATCGTCTACTATCTTCACCAGCTGCATCAACACCAGATATACTAACCGTAGAAATTTTTCCCCTGAGGTAAAACTGCGTTTAGCAATGGTCAGCTCCCTCGTGTATCGTCGGGATTCCCCCTTCCCCCGCACGATTAGGCCTGTTCCTATGGGGTTCCCCGAGGATAACCAGGAGCTACTTAAAGAGGGGGATGGCTTGTAACTTATATCTCAACGGAGTTCTTTTTCTGTCAGTTTTTGAAAATTTATTATCATTTTCTCGATCAGTTTTCTCACCGCATAAGCATAATAAACACCAACTTTACAAAACTGAGAATACTTTCGGGTAATATTGCACATATCTCGCTAGCTATACATCCGACGAAAAAATATTTCAAACAAAAGTTGTGGAGTTTGACAAGACGCGCGTTTTATATTCAGCACTTTTTTTTGTAGCATCACTCTGAGAACAACTAACGATGGTTTTATAACATACCAATTAATCGAGGATCCATGAGGTAAAATTATATTAGTCGCGACTTAATTCCAATAGGATTAGACGCTGACGTTGAGCACGTCTGCCTTTGGTGCACAAACTGATACACATTGGATAAATGAACGATGTGGTAATCTCAACCTCACGGTTCACTGATAATATAAATTGATGAAAATCGTTTAAATTCTCAGAAAACACATGTGTTATACCTAATCTGGCTGTTTGTGTTAAGGGGACCAGTGCAGCGACTTTTCAAGAAATTATCATATAGTCTGAAATCAATTTATTTCATAACCAAAGTTCATTTCACATCAAAATATTTTTCTTTTTCAAAATCATGTGTTGTAGGGATTTCAGAGCACCGTTAGACCGATTCAGGTCATCTTGGATTCATTTTCTTCAGAAAACAAATCCTCATCATGTGAATATAGGAATTTTGAAAATTTTTCGTTTTGGCCAAGTTATTTAAGAAATGAGTAATAATAATTTTTGCAAATTTGGTAAATTGATCATAACTTATGACATAATTTTTTATTTTAAAATTCCTACATTCACATGATGAGGATTTGTTTTCTGAAGAAAATGAATCCAAGATGACCTGAATCGGTCCAACGGTGCTCTGAAAATCCTTACGACACATGATTTTGAAAAAGACAAATATTTTAATGTGAAATGAACTTTGGTTATGAAATAAATTGATTATGGACTATGATAATTTCTCGAAAAGTCGCTGTTCTGGCCCCCTTAATAAGTTTTAACTGTTCGACCATATTATACCTATATATGTATAAATTTTCTTTTTTATCAATTTTATATCCCCCCTTGTATCTTTGGATAATAAAAATAACATAATTGAGAAAAACAATATAATATTTTCCCGATTGTTTATTTATTTATTTATTTTTTTTTCCCTCGAGAATGATATAGCATATATATTTATATAATTTTTTCTTTATCCTTGTTCACGTCGCATATTGAATATGTCAAAGGACTTCTTATCAAAGATTAAAGAAGTTGAAAGAATAAAGTCATCGCAGATTAAAATAAATAAATAAAAAATAGCCAAGAATAATTAATAATTGTAGTAATTCAAACCAATATATATATATACTTTAAGAATGGGTAGATTGTACTCTGTGGTTTACCACCACTTCCAACGTTCGAATTAAAGAGTAAACAGGACAATAATAATCCTATAATAGTGGAAATAAACACCATATCGTATATATATACCTTATACGCAGACACGATACGATATCGTATCTCCGCAATGGTTGGTCACCATAATATATATATATATAAATATATAATTATATGAGATGAGATAACAAACACGTAGGTACATACATTTATATTTCCTGTAAAGTAAAGCTTCTTATTTCTATAATGCGAAGACGCGTATATGAAAGACTAATGATTGCAAGATTATGATTAGAGAGAGAGAGAGAGAGAGAAAAAAAAAAAAGAATTATATAAATTTTTATTTTTTTTTCCATTTTTGATTTCATAATTTTTATTATAGATAATTAATTTGAATGGCGTCGAAACTATATAGCTTTGTGATATATATATATATATATATGTAAACGAGGGTTATTGTAACTACTATAATTGTTATCATTATATTTTAGTGTGTAATCGGATAGTGCGGGTAGAAATGTTTGCCCATACTAAAACCGATTAAGACCCGCTACCCAAAGTTGTGAGGAAATTTTGGTATGGGGATAAAGCGTTTGTATCATACTGATATATACTTAGTATAACTGCACCAGGTCGTCGTCAATTATTCGCTTATACCAAGTCTGAAGCAATTACAGTTACCGTTATAATAAACAAATTAATTTACAACCCCGAATACTCTAATCTTAAATTTATCATCTTCGTTATACTTTGCTCTGTATATACTTTTTGCCCACGAGTTTATACACCATTCGTTTCTCTCTCTCTTTCTCTCTCTCGGATGTCTCAAACATCAAAACCTTCACTTCATTTTCAATAAATCAAATCAATAAACTAGAAAAAAAGACACAATTTTTGAAATTTTATTCAAACTAGGACCTCATCTCATCAATTTTTGTGGAATTCTGTCTTCCCGGTATTCTCAGTGCTCTTCTTTTTCGAGTCTATCACATTGAAATTCAAAAATGCAAGAAATAAAATAAAAAAAAAATTGTTCGATCTTCACAAAAATTAAATTCCAAACGTTTTATGTTCGAAATTTTCGAGGACTCTGCACTAGGTGACCCAAAAATCCGTTAAAAAATATTTTAGTGCCTGACAAAAAAAAAAAAAATAAATAAAAGATTCTGACTTGAAATAGGAAAGAAAAGGCGAAGAGACAACGTTTTTTCTTGAACTGCACTCCGTCACGTAACGCGGATTTTCCCATTCGGATTGGCCAGTGCCGAGTGACTCTTGGCAGATAAGGTAATCCGGAACTGAAAATTGTCGAAACTCGGGTTTCGCAACCCTTAGGACAGCCTGCACCCCCCTACTCCTACGTTATTCCCTCGACGTTTTCAAACGAGTATGTATATAGTTGTGCGCAGTTTATACACTTAGAGAAGTTCGCATATAGGTATATAGAATTTTCGCGACTGCTGCACACGGTCTGCTGTACCTACTCTGTGCAGCAATTTAATTTAATATAAACTTAGCCGGGCGTTGTGGAAAACAATAAACAACACGACTGGCTCATTGTTATACCCGATTAAACACGCGATTCCCCAATGTTCGGCAAAAATATTGCTGTTCGTCGAAGTCAGAGCCACCACCACCACCGCCGCCGCCGCCGCCGCCGCCGTCGTCGTCGTCGCCGCCGCAGTGAACCGGCCAATAACTACCCAATACCATCTACCGTACCGCACGTATTTACGCGTTGTTGAAAGTATTTTCGAGCTATTAATTGTTATGCCGGTTTTTATGGAACCCCCCCAAGTGCTTTTTGGGGTGAGAGCTTTTTCGGATTATTAAGAAGTTCGTTTGAGTGGGGGGTGTGGAGGGGGTTGCGCTCGGTTATACCTACTTCTCCGAGCTGAGATCGACTTTTTAACGTTATGTTTATACACGCGGTTTAGCTTTAGTATAAACTGGTATAAAAGCTTGCGAAAAGCTTGTTTCTTAACTGGTGAAAACATTTTGCACCGCGCAGACATTTAATAAAACCGCTATATTGATATTTTCATTGATCTAAACTTTTGTCCCTAAAAACAGCTAAAACACCTTTTCACATCTGAAATGATACAATTTTGAAGAACACCGTCAAAGTTTGATAAATTATTGCGATACGAGGAGCTTTGACTAAAAAATGTTATTCTGCACACAAAATATCGGCATTGATTTACCCCGCAAATTTTAAGGGTACCAGTACAGCGAGTTTTCGAGAAATTATCAAAGTCCTAAATGAATTTATTTCACAACCAAAGTTCATTTCACATGAAAATATTTTTCTTTTTCAAAATCATGTGTCGTAAGAATTTTAGAGCACCGTTGGACCGATTCAGGTTATCTTGGATTCATTTTCTTCAGAAAACAAATCCTCATCATGTGAATGCAGGAATTTTAAAATAAAAAATTATGTCATGAGTTATGATCAATTTACCAAATTTGCAAAAATTATTATCACTCATTTCTTAAATAACTTGGCCAAAACGAAAATTTTTCCAAAATTCCTACATTCACATGATGAGGATTTGTTTTGCTGAAGAAAATGAATCCAAGATGACCTGAATCGGTCAAACGGTGCTCTGAAATCCTTATACGACACATGATTTTGAAAAAGAAAAATATTTTCATGTGAAATGAACTTTGGTTATGAAATAAATTGATTTCGGACTATGATAATTTCTCGAAAAGTCGCTGTACTGGTACCCTTAAATCCCAAGTAGTACTACGAGCAAAAAGTTTTCTTACTACATCAAATGCATGCATACCTACCGCGCTTTTTAGTCGAAGGAGTTTCTTTGTTGGTTTAATAATAACATCCTGCTACAGGATCTTGAGATATTAGCCACAGTTTATCCAATGCCCCTTCAAATTCTATTATATGCTTGAATGAATTACTGAGTAGCTGTATCCAATAGTCTACGTCAAATTGGCAACAAGAAAAAAAAAAAAAAATCTACTTTTATGAAGCTAAAGACAATGAATACAGCTTATACCATACTCCTATACAGTGCCATTTCTGTTATTAATCGACATTAATTGAAATTTATTATAAAACCTTATATAGGTATTATTATTATATACGGGTAAAGTTTTTTCGCTCGGTTTAATTATAACCATTGTCGCGATATTTTCTATACCTATTAATTCCTGTTGAGGTGCAGGCGGTTAGAATTTATTGAAACGTCGACTTTCATTGTAAAAAAAAAAAAGAAAAAAAGAAAAAAAAAAGAGCACACAGAAAAAAAGGTCAACTTGAGCTAAGAAAATTATTCTTGATTCAAGACAATTTTGCGGTCCAAAAATGAAGACCGAAATTTTTGATCTGATCCGAGAAAATTTCGGTCTTCATTTTTGGACCGCAAAATTGTCTTGAATCAAGTCAACCTTTCTTTCTGTGCAGAATGAAGTAAATTTAGCAACGCGAGTCTTGGACTGAAAGAAAAAACGAAATTCTAAGTTATTTTGAAGAATTGCAATTTTTTTTTGGTTTTAAATGCAATCCAAGCTATATCAAGGTGTAGAATAGGGGATGGTCTCAGACCAGTTTCGGTAATGGTTAGAAATTAATCGTTTTAATGGCGGATTTGGATCGGTTTTTGGTGTATTTCACCGCGAGACAAAAACATTAACATAAATCAGGAAGAAAGTAGGGGGTAAGGGGCGGGGGGGGGGGGGAGAGGGGGTTGATTTGGTAATGGTAAGGGTTGGTAGTAGTCGTAGAGAGCGAAAATGAGACGGGGGCGAAGGGATGTTTATTCGATTCATTCGAAACCCTCTCGGCGACAATTTCGCAGTTTCTTAAGTTTTGGTAATTAGTATCGCGAAAACTTGCTGCCCATTTGTTTAAGCCGAAGGCATTGTCCCGCGAAAGAGCTGGGACGTGTTCCTTCAATTTATTTCTCTAACGCGTAGGTACGCCGTAGTATACCTATATAGGTACTATACTATGTATATAAGGGTATATATGTATGTATACATAAAATATACATTCACATAGAATAGAATGAGAAATAAATTGCTTTAACTTGGGTAAATAATATATAGAAAAGCAAAATACATACTCGAAATTCACGATTTTTTAAACTTCTTATAATAAAACTCAATTAGTACCTATATAACAAACTCTCGACAGAACAACCCCTATTCTTCTTCTTCTTCTTCTTATTATTATTATTATTTCTTATATTATTATTTTTGAAAAGTTTGAAATTTCGAACATACGACCTACCTACCTACCTTTCTACATTGCGGATAACCGTTAAATTATCGATTAACTTACCATCGACAGGGAATCGCCCCAACCCCTGAGGAGCAGGGGCAGAGAGGACGACAGGCCGAGAAAACTGGTGCGGATAAATAATCTATTAAACAAGCAATTTGTGTTTGCGTTAAGTAAAAGAACTTTCAAAGTTTGTCCGCGACGCATTAATTATTGCCGTGATAAGCCAGTGTTCTATCTTTCCCTCTCTCTCTCTCTCTCTCTCTTTCTCTCTGCTTCTCTAGCTCTGTCTTTAGTTAGAGTTCGCCAAAAGTCTGCTACTTAAACGAGAACCGACCCTTGCAAACACCAACTGTAATTGTTTAGTCCTTCTTCCACTACCGACCACTTTTTAAATCCAGACTAGCTAGGTTCGAGTTTTTCGTACAAAAAGAAAAACGGCCAAAATAATTCAGACTTATAGCTAGGGGGGAGGGGGGATGACCGTTGACGAGAAAAAGAAGAGAAAAAAAAAAAATAAATACCATCAATTTCACGAAGGGGACGTAATATTTTGTTAAAACTTTATTTATTCTCGAAAAAAACCGTAGATAAAGTCAACCCGAATCCAACGATATCCAACAATCTCTATTTCGTTTATTTAATCCGAAGATATCGGACTTTCAAAGTTTACCGTAGCATAGATGGCGCTGGGATGCTAAGCTCTCTCATAGGCGAGAGCACGCATGCAGTTCTTAAAAGCCCCGAAGCGACGGGTGCGACCCCGCAACGTCTAATTCCCAGCTTACAGTATAGTTTTTTCGATAAAACCGAAGTGCATTGGCTCATAATTTATAGTATGATAAAATATCTGTTGATTATTGACGATAATATAATTTAAAAAAATGGTTTTACATACATAGTGCTAGTATAGTATATTATTAATTACCTTCAAAGTAAGGAAATGACCGGATGAATTCTCACCGATCAATAATCACCGATAGTAGATATTATAACGAGTTCTGTGATTACCTGAAAAATAGAAAAAGTAAAAAATTTATGAATTAGTATATCTTATGTCACGAGGCTGAGTTCATATTTTATTCATTTATTCATTCATTTATTTGTTTTATTTCTAATATATTAATTTTAATTTATCTCATATTTTCTTTTCTTTTTATTATTATTATCATCATGGAAATTAATCTCAGCTAATTTCATGGACATATTGACAGCTCGGCTTTATTCATAAACATCGTCGCATCAGAAAAGTGTCGCGTTTTCTTCTTAGCTATTTAAGGGAGGTTTTAGGATGTCCGTAAGGTGCAGAGAGGCTGGCTTACCTCTAAGATAAGCGTTGGCGGGAATAAAAAAAACTTTCTTATTAATATAATCAATCAAGCTGGTCTGAATTTAAAGCATTTTTCTTGATTTTCCAGGTTCCTGGGCACCGCAGGGGTGGCTGTCGAGTTTTGGCAATCAATACCAGATTAAGAAGCGGGGCGGATGCCTTCCCAGCAACTAATTGCATTTTCCAGGAAGACCAGCAGCTCTATTATTAAAGAGGATTAACAACAAAAAAAAAAAAGAAAAGAAAAAAAAAACACACACACACACACACGCATACACGTACACCTAGATATCAACGTCTGTAAAACTTTTCAAAAATAATTATCAAAAAAATTCACACTAGTTGGGTGATCATTTTCGAAATGCAATGCTTCAATGGGGGGGGGGGGGGGGGGGGGGGGGGGGGGGGGGGGGGGGGGGGCAGCATGTAAAATTGAAATAGGAACCTTGGATTTTAAATGAATTTTTTTTTTTTTTTTACATATTTGGAAACGTTCCGGCCAATGAGAGAATCGAAATTCGAATATGTCTGAATGAAGAACCACCCTGCGGTAGACACGTAATATTTAGAGATACATTTTTGGTACTGACGTTCAAAATCGATATGGTCTTTTGTTGATTTTTAATTATAATATAAAAATAATTAATTGAAGGAAAGGAGAAGGATTAATTGTTTACCGCGACTGCACAATATTCCCGTAAGGCAGGTATAAGAGGGGTGCGATCGTTCGAAAAAGAATAATGAAAATAAAAAAAATGTAAAAAAAAAAAAAAAAAAAAAAAAACGGGGGGTAGGTAGGTTCGGTGGTAAAAGAAAGAGAGAGAGAGAGAGAGAGAGGGAAAAAAAAAAAAGAAAAAAAAAACCCAAGAAAGAAAGAAAGAAGGGAAAGTTTTAAAACTCGTAAAAGTCTAAAGTCAGCGCGAAACCACTTACTCCGTTCTTTACCGAGCGTCTCTCGCTCACCCCCTTCGAATCGGTATATACCCAAGAGGAACGCGATAGCAAGAGCGACTCAATCAACTCAGGGCTAATTTTTTTTTTTTTTTGCCTTGGCATGGTCCAGTTGCTGACTAAATAAGGTGTTAGAAAAGTATAGTTAATTGCGAACAGCGAACAGCGAAAAAGCTTCTCCTCCTTTCTTCTTCCTTTCTTTTCTTTTTTCGTTTTTTTTTTTTTTTTTATTTTATTTTTTTATTTTTATTTTAGTTTTTTTGTTAATTTTCTTTTCCTTCTCTCGTTGCGGTTAACCCGGTACGACCTGTTTTTTTCCCGAGCTAAATTAAATACGCCTCGATTATTATTACTTCGTTCAAAACAAGGGTTCGAGAATTTTTTTTTTCTCTTCTTCTTTTTCTTCTTTTCTTTCGTTTCTTTTTCTTTTATTTTCTTCATTTACTCAGTTCTCGTCAATTTCCTTTTACTCCCCCCCTCCCCCCCCCCAATTCTCTGTCTTTTTTTCTTTCTTCGTTTTTTTTTTTTATTTTTTCTTTCTTCAGCATTCGTACTCTTGAATAATTTCGCTACTAATATATACCCCGCTGCTCTTATATACTTACTACTCTCTGCCGCGAGAGATCGTTAAATTTTGAATATCGAAAATCGATAAAAAAAAAAAAAAAAAAAAAAAAAAACAATCGTACGACGATTTTTGTCGAACTGCATAGGATATAATATAATACACGAAGAGAAAGAGAAATCTATATAGAGAATCGAAGACATATGAAGAAAAAAAAAAAAAAAAAGAAAACGTGCGAATTGGTATATAGAAAAATAAAATATTATTTTTTATTTATTTTTTAGCATCCCCCCCCCCCCCCCCCCCCTTCCTTTTGAATCGAAACGAATCGGAAAATCTTAAAGGTCGTCAACGTCTCTGAAAATCCGACCTTTTTTTTTTATTCCACGGATTGGAAGATTCGCAAGATAACCCCCCCCCCCCCCTCTCCGTGCCCTGTTTTGGCAGAAGTAGCAGTTTTATTATGGCCTGAATTTTCTGTGACAGAGAGGTGGTGGTTGGTTGCTCGGGTAAAATTCTCGGCGAGTTTTACCTCGTGAAGAAACAGGGGAGGGTATGATGCCGTGAAAACTGCTCAATAAACTTAATTTAAGTATCACCAGTATTCCTTTAAAATGATATACTAATCATATTCTCCGTAGCACGAGAGAGAAAGAGAGAGAGAGACCCTCCCTCCCTTCCTCCCTCAGACCAAGAACGGTTATAAAAAGATGGCCTGCACCCCCATCTAGTTTTATATTCATACTCCCGCCAGGAACAGAAACCTGAGCAGACTGCCTCCCTTTCTTCCTCCCTTCCTCCATCCATCCCTTCCTCCTTCCTTCCCTCTGCCTAACTTTTATATACCTATATATGTATATATGTATCTGGATACTTCTAATATCATCAACTAATGAGTATTATAATTTCGTACGACACCAACAAGAAGAAGAAGGAGGAAGGAGAAACAGAAGAAGAAGAAGAAGAAGAAGAAAATAAAATAAAAATTCTTTCACGACTCGCCGTACCGCAATTTTATAGAAAAAAAAAAAAAAAAAAAAATTTTTTTTTTTTTAAATCGTTTTTTCTTCTCACAGAAAAACAGACACAGAATTCTATTATACTCGTCGATAATCAATGATGTAGTATATAATTATATATAATATACATATTTACAATAAACAATGAAGAAATTTTATCCCCGATTTAGTTTTTTTTCCAAAACGAAAAAAAGAAAACGTGAAAAAGTGAAAATTGAAAGTTCAACTTTTTGGGTGACGAGGTGTCGTGCAGCGTAGAGAAACGTCGTTCATTATTCCGTGCGGAGTTCCTGATGAAACTGAATGAAGTGAAAAAACAGAAGAAAAAAAAAAAAACGAAAAAAGAAAGAAAGAAAGGAAAAGAAAAAAAAAAAACAGTGAGTGGCCTTCGCGTACTGGCGTGGAAACCCGCGGACGGTTCTTTTCATTAAAGGAAATTGTAAGGGGGAAAGAGAATAGCGAAAGAGAGTGAAAACCAACTGCAGAATTTTTAGGACAAGAGTGAGAAAGAGTTGGAGGGAAAAGTCACACGTAAAAAAAAAAAAAAAGAATAAAAAGGAAAACTGCCCAACCTTCGTTGGGTGGAAGAGAGAGAAGAGAAGAGAAAAGAAGAGAAGAGAAGTCGAGATCGAGATGGAGAACCGTCGAGGAAGGGTGGCGTGTTGCTGAGACTGCATTGTCAGCCGAAACGGCAACTAATTCAGGGGAATAAAGTCCGCTGTGAATTTGTTACTCTGTATACTTTTCCTTCACTTCGTCCTTTCCTTTCCCCTCATTTTCACTGTTTTGCAATTTTGGGGCTGTTAATGAAAAGTCCTTCTCTCCCCCTCCTCCTCCTCCTCCTCATCCTCCTCATCCTCCTCATCCTCCTCATCCTCCCTTTTCCACCCACGTCAATAACCACGAATTTTAAGACAGCTAACCAAGCCGTGAAATTCTCTCCTATAGTCTATATTACAGCGTCAAATCTCCTGCTACAGGTACTAAAGTAAGTACGTTCAACGTTGCAGACGTTGAAGACTTTCTCACAAGTGAAGTCAGACGAATGGAATTACATGTGGCGCGTAAATCGGCGAGAGAATCGCAAGCCTCCCAGATATACGGAAGGCTGACTTTTGTCAAGCTCTCTGTGTCTTCTATTTTATATAGGTATACACTAAGAGCGGAAGCGATTCTAAACATAAATATTGACCATTTTTTTCAATCTCTCACAATTCTTCAATGACTTATTTTTCATTCATTAATGTCGTTATGTCTTTTGCAACGTATTTATTAAAATTTCCAGATGGATTCATCTGGTCGTTCGAAATTCCTATGGATTTCATATAAAATCTAGTGGATTCCTAGCAGAATCCGATGAATTCCATCTGAAACCTGCTGGATTTTCAGTAAATTCCATAGAAATTTCGAACGACCAGATGAATCCATTTGGAAATTTTCAGTAGGAATATCCCTTCATACTTCGATTTTCACTGCAATACATGCTTCAAATTCTAGTAATATTTATTAATGATTCTAATCATATATCATCATAAATCAAAAGTCAGTACCTGCACTATTTTCATCAGGTTGTCTTTCGACGTCTGCAGGTCAGTGAGACCTATCGTGAAAAGTATCATCTGCATATACAATTCAACATTCTTATAGACATAAGACATTATAATGATATAAGACTTTCAGACATCAGAGTTATTTTGAGATTTAAGGCCCATCCCTAGTCGCCCACCACCTTTCGGTCGAAATGTGTCACATTTCGATTATTATCCGAGCCCAGGCTTCAAAAACGCAAAAAAGGCTAACTTAGCGCAAATTCTATTTCAATTCCGAACATATACGTCCAAAAAAATGTTCGTTTCGTGCGAAAATCGAGTCTACAGATGGTTTTAACATTGTTACAAAATTATTCGAATTCGATTTCCTCGGCGAACAATGTAAAAACCATCTGTAGACTCTATTTTCGCACGAAACGAACATTTTTTTGGACCCATGTGTTCGGAATTGAAATAGAATTTGCGCTAAGTTGGCCTTTTTTGCGTTTTTGAAGCCTGGGCTCGGATAATAATCGAAATGTGACACATTTCGACCAAAAGGAGGTGGGCGACCAGGGATGGGCCTTAATCCTTTGAACATCAAAATTCTGTCTTAAAAATGACTAAAAAAACATATTTCATGATATCTATCCCTTACGGAAAAAACCCCTCAAAATGTCATCCTCAACTGAGCCCTCAACTTTCAGGGTGATTTCGTACCCCCAACTTGGGGGTTAACCCTGAATTGAGGGGTACCTTCAACTTGAGGAACAACCGTCAACTGGGGGTCCCTTCAGGGTTTTTGAGGTGACTTTTTGAAGTGACTTTTGAAGTGACCCGCCACTCATCAGGGTTGACCCCTAACTATTCAGGGTCATCCCTCAATTTTCAGAGTTGTCCCAGAACGTTTCAGGGTTACCCCTCAATTGTTGGAGGTTGTCGCTCAATGTTTGAGGGATATTCCTCAATTCTTGGGGGTTTTCCCTCAATTTTCAGTATTGACCCCCAACTATTCGGGATTATTCTTCAATTGTTGGAGGTTGTCCCTCAATATTTGAGGGATATTCCACAATTCTTGGGGGTTTTCCCTCAATTTTCAGGGTTGATCCATCAACTTTTCACGGTTGACCCTTCAATTGATGGTTCATCCTTAGGAATTGAAGGTATTACCCTGAAGATTGGAGGTTGAAGCCTGAAATTTCAGGGTTTCACCCCCAGAATTGATGGTGAAACCTTGAAAATTGAAGGTTCACCCTCAAACTTGAAGGGTTTTTTCCGTAAGGGATGGCCTAGATAAAGACAGGTGAACATTTTCTATCCGAATTTGAACTTCTATTTATTGAAGTGTCCTGGTTCAGAAGACTGAATGAATCTATCAATAATGCCACTAATGAAGAAACGCATAGAATAATTTTTCAATGATTTTTCATCATTTTGATTATGAAAAAAAAAAAAAAAAAAAAAAAAAAACCGTTAATTCTTTACCTTATACATAATATACTCGTGATATTATATTTAATGATAATTATATAGAAAAATTTATTTCCCATATGTATACTTCGAGAAGTTTTTTCTATACCTGAAACTCTTTATTATACAATACGATATAGTAAATATATATGTGTGTGTATATATACCTATGTATAATCTCTCGAACCTCTTGAACGTATCGGTTCAATTCACCCGCACAAAACGAACCTGGGAGTCGTTATATTCTGATGTGTTATTATTTTAACGACCTACCCTGGCTAAACTATATGTACCTACCTCGTATAGGTACTATATACATATATTCACATAAATCGAACCCAACACACGCGGTCTCTATACCCTATGTACTGACATGAATTAAGAAATGGGATCGGCTCTGTACATAGTATATGTTCACACAAGTTGAAACTTTATATATATATATATATAATAATTTTACTGTAAGTATCGCATCATTTTTTTTATTTTCTTTTCCTTTTTTCTTTCTTTCTTTCTTCAATTCAATCATTAATTTCAATTTTCTATGAATAGATAAAACCCAAAGTTATGATAATTACGCGTTATCACTCTACACTCAGAAAAAAGTCTTGTTGACACAACCAAAATTTTGGGTTATTTATATGCACAATCAAATTTTTTGTTCAGTCAACCAAAAATTTTGTTGGAATAGCCAAAATTTTGGTTGTCCCAACAAAATTTGGTTTTTCCAACAAAATTTTGGTTATCCCAACGAAATTTTTGATTGACTGAACAAAAGATGTGATTGTCCATATAATAACCCAAATTTTGGTTGTTATTTTTCTGAGTGTAGGAAATGATTTTTGAAACTATTTTATTTTATCATTTTCACACAAAAACTCGAATTTATTGCTAATTTTGCTGACTTCACCGCATGTCTCACACATAGCTATTCGTCTTCTTTAGCTGTTATTCTCACTTCGCTTTCAGCTTGTTGGGTGTGAACATTCTTCGAGTTACGAGCATCTCCTGTCCTCTGGCAATTTTTTTTTTTTTTTGTTGTTGTTTTTTTGTTTAGTTTTTTTAGTTTTTTTGTTTTCAACGTCGATTTTTACGTCTGTGTTGCAGTTTTAGGATTCTATTTATAAACAACATCTTCCGAGGCTAATGCTAGCTAGCTAGCAGCCTCGAAGAACAAGAAGAGCAATAAAAGCGCTCCTGACTGCTCTTTGCTTCGTTATTTCTATATAGCTATAAGCTTTAAGCTGCTAAAAGCGTAACTAAAAATCAAATAAATGGTTAATAAAAAAAAAAAAAAAAGAAAAAAAATGGGAAAATTGTCTCGACTCTTCCATGGTTCAATTCAAATACCTATTTTTGGGTTTAAATTAAGGTAACAAGTGAAACATAGACAGGGTTTGTTGGAGTATTTTCGAAACCGTAGCAGCTGTTTTGGCTCATACTAGCTTGGTCGATGAAACAGATTCATTCTCCCTCTAACACCGCATCTATATATATTTATATGCATATAAATTCACACACGTATGTATAATAAATATATATATATATATATATATATATATATGTACTACGTATGTGCAGTGTATGTATGCGGATGGATGTGCGAATCTAGTTTCGCATAGTGACGTCGACGCGTCACAGAGTAAAACGCAAGCTTGAGCATTTAATTCCGTCACAGTGACCTAGTCCGCGGCCCCCGTGATTTCGATGAATGAACATAGCCGTTTCGTATTATACGCGGATCCCTACCTCACGTTTCAAACTTTAACACGACTATGCGAAAGATCTTCTCGTTATGTATATTTGTCTTCGATTTTACGTTTATTTTTCTATTTCTTCTATTTCTCGATAAAAGATTATCAAGAATCTGCTTATCTAAAGTTTTTCTCTTTTTTTTTTTTTTCTTTCTGTTCTTTGCAAAAAAAAAAAAAAAATAGAAAAATGAATACAAATATCGACTAGTCTTCGATTTCGTACTAATTACATTTCAGCCTTACGCGAATCGTGACGCGGCATGAATTACGTCATGTAGGAAAATCAACTACCCCCATCATCCCTGTTTCTCTATCTATCTCTTTCTCTCTCTTTCTTTCTTTCTTTCTTTCTCTGTCTCTCTATACCTACATCCTCGTTTCTCTTTATAGGCGGTAGAGAAAATCGATTCCCTTGAGAACGGGTAATATGTTTGCATAGATTCTATTGCACCACCTGGCATTTTGCTTATATATGCAGCTGCAGTAAATATACGACTGCGTTTTCAAATTCGACTATTAAATCGCGTATATGAGAACGATAGAAGAAAGAGAAAAGAAAAAGATGAAAAAAAATTGAAAAAATAAAATAAAAGTTTTCGAAAAATTTTGTTCAAAAAAAAAAAAAAAAAAAAATGAAATAGAAAAAAAAAACCCCATAAAAATATTCTCTCAAGATCATGTAGGTACCGACTAGTATTAGATGCAGCAATAAATTGTTTCTATAATTAGGTGCAATTAAATATCTTGTTTAAATCACGTAAATCTGTTTGAAATCAGCTATATAATGTCTCGTGCCATGACTATATTAAGTATGTCTATATACGTTGATTAGGTATATACATATAGGTATGTATAAATATATATATGTATATCTGATAGTTGACGAGAGTTGATATGCGACGAAATACATATATATATTATATACATACATATGTGAGTATCTATACGTTAGCTAAGCTTGTGTAGAACTACCTACTGGAATTAGGTTCTTCCGTTGTTTCTATTACAAAATAGATGGCATGATATTATCAGCTGAGTATATCGTTATAGATATATATATATATTATAGCGAACGCAACCTTTCCTGACCTACAGATAAAATATGCCAAAAGATCCGAACAATTTGGAAAAAAATAAATAAATAAAAAATTTTCGTCCAATTTCAATCATTCATTATAATATTTATAGTTCGTCGAAAAATTTTACAAAATTTTGACACCTTTGAACAAGAAAAAAAAAAAAAAAAAAAAAAAAAAAACACACCGATTTTGAAAAAACTGTTTTCATTTTTCTCCGAAAAAAAAATAGCGACGAATTATTTGTAGATTAAACTTTTGTTAAAATTGATAAAAAATTGATGATCACGTTTTCAAAAAGCTCACATCGTTTGAACTTCTTTTTTTTTTTTTGGGTCCTCTTTATTTTTTGATAATTTGATTCAATTTTTTTTTTTTTTTTTTTTTTTTTTTTTTGCGATTTTAAGAGCTCGTATCTATGATGGTTTGTATACAGCTATTCTGTCCTGCACGACTATCCTATGATGGTATCGTTGGTCCGGTGTATAGCGGTAAGCTCACGTGACCGACAGGAAACTTCCAATCGTCTTCTGCAATTATTTCGTAGTGTATATCCAGTGTATCAGGGCCAGAGAGTGGTGTTAAGTAGATTCATCCCAACAATTCGCACACGACGCGAGAGCCCCGGTTTATTCGCAAGACGCTTATTCGTCCCACGCATAAATCTGTTTCGCAAATGTTTCTAGCTTAAGTACCTATACGCTGCAGGTTACATAATCGTCATTTACTGTTTTGCATTATACCAACTCCCGTATCTCATCCTCCTTGCTGCATGCAGCCTTCGGAAAATTAACAATAAACACATAGTGTCTAATCAGAAAATGACAAATAGAACTCGAATTGGCTCAAAATTATCAGTTCGTAAGATTTTCGGATTTCCAATTCCTTCTTATTCGGAGGTTTTTTTCAAACCAATTTCTCCCGCTGGAATAGATAGAGCGAAAAATCCTGCGCTCAGCCTCCAGAATTTAACACGCGTGGTGACAGCGGTGGGATGTTATCGTTAATTTTAATAAACACATAGTGTCTAACCAGAAAATGACAAACAGAACTCGAATTGGCTCAAAATTATTAATTCGTAGGATTTTCGGATTTCAAATTCCTTCTTATTCAAAGGAAACGCTTTTTTCAAACCGGTTTGTCCTGCTGGTATAAAAAGAGCGAAAAATCCTGTGCTCAGCCTCCAGAATTTAACACGCGTGGTGACAGCGGTGGGATGTTATCGTTAATTTTAATAAACACATAGTGTCTAACCAGAAAATGACAAACAGAACTTGAATTGGCTCAAAATTATTAATTCGTAGGATTTTCGGATTTCAAATTCCTTCTTATTCAAAGGAATCGCTTTTTTCAAACCGATTTGTCCTGCTGGTATAAAAAGAGCGAAAAATCCTGTGCTCAGCCTCCAGAATTTAACACGCGTGGTGACAGCGGTGGGATGTTATCGTTAATTTTAATAAACACATAGTGTCTAACCAGAAAATGACAAACAGAACTCGAATTGGCTCAAAATTATTAATTCGTAGGATTTTCGGATTTCAAATTCCTTCTTATTCAAAGGAAACGCTTTTTTCAAACCGGTTTGTCCTGCTGGTATAAAAAGAGCGAAAAATCCTGTGCTCAGCCTCCAGAATTTAACACGCGTGGTGACAGCGGTGGGATGTTATCGTTAATTTTAATAAACACATAGTGTCTAACCAGAAAATGACAAACAGAACTTGAATTGGCTCAAAATTATTAATTCGTAGGATTTTCGGATTTCAAATTCCTTCTTATTCAAAGGAATCGCTTTTTTCAAACCGATTTGTCCTGCTGGTATAAAAAGAGCGAAAAATCCTGTGCTCAGCCTCCAGAATTTAACACGCGTGGTGACAGCGGTGGGATGTTATCGTTAATTTTAATAAACACATAGTGTCTAACCAGAAAATGACAAACAGAACTTGAATTGGCTCAAAATTATTAATTCGTAGGATTTTCGGATTTCAAATTCCTTCTTATTCAAAGGAATCGCTTTTTTCAAACCGATTTGTCCTGCTGGTATAAAAAGAGCGAAAAATCCTGTGCTCAGCCTCCAGAGTTTAACACGCGTGGTGACAGCGGTGGGATAGAATCGTTAATTTTAATAAACACATACACGGAAAAAACAGTGCTGTCGAATTTACTCTAAAGCAGTAAATATAGGGACAGCACTTTTATGCAGTAGAAATTATCACTATTCTAGTATTGGGTACATTAGAGCAAGTGGCATTCAATGTCTCTATGAGTGAGTGTTACCACAATTGTGATAATTTCTACTGCAAAAAAATGCTGTCCCTATATTTACTGCTCCAGAGTAAATTCGACAGCACTGTTTTTTCCATGTAGTGTCTAACCAGAAAATGACAAATATAACTCGAATTGGCTCAAAATTATTAATTTGTAGGATTTTCGGATTTCAAATTCCTTCTTATTCGAAGGAAAAGCTTTTTTCCAACCGATTTGTCCCGCTGGAATAGAAATCATGTGCTGTTGTCTCCAGAGTTTAACACGCATGGTGACAGCGGTGGGATAGAATTGTTAATTTTGTCCTAAATTCTGTTTTGGGAGGCTGTAGATCTTCGGGGATCAAATTTTGCGAGAAAAAGATTGTTCCATGTCTCGAATTCATAGCCAGAAATAGTAAAAGTGAAAAACTAATTACCTCGATGATTAAACCATCGTGAATCCGTTCTAACTTTGGAAATCTTTTCGCTCGATATACTAAATTAGAAACAGAAACGAGTTGGTAATCAAACAGTAGCAAACAGTTGACGTAACGAACGTCTGAGATTCTTGAAGCTTGAGAGATGAAATTTTTTTCAAAATCGGTTCAACTGCAGAAGAGAGACATATTCGTATTAGCGCGTGAGTTACCTTAGAGATTTATATAATTAATGGCAACGGTTATTTACTCACGAATAAATGACCGAATCAATTGATCTATTATTCTCTAATCACTTTATAATCCATCTATAAACATTGGATAACAAATTTTCCGCCCATTTGTTTGTACGCTTGATCTATCGATCTTAAAACTATATTGTAAGCAACAACTAGGTACTTTACGTATAGTTTCATCGCTAATTACAAAAGCTATAATTCTTAGAATGACCCAGATAAATGAACGGACATTGGAGGTAAATTTCGAATGCTGATAATCTGCTGATAGTTGTTCAAAAATTAGTCCATCGGTATTATCTTCTGATTGAAAATAAAAAGAATGAAATTAAAAAAAAAAAAAAAAAAAAAGGGTTTTTAGCCGAGTTTAAAGCTCGAGGAAAGTTTCCAGTCTCGTTATACATTATAGCGATGGAAATATTTCTGCATAAATTTATTACCCGCAAAGATAATGACTTCATTTGTTCCACGGATGAAAATAACATTTTCTGTCTAATTATTCAATAAATTGGAGACACACGCAGTTTTTCATTTCGACAATTTTTTTTTTTTTTTTTTTTTTTTTTTTTTTTTTTTTTTTTTTATGGAGTTACAAACAAACCTTTTTATTCACTCTTTCGGTCCGACGATCATTCACAAATTCGGAATTTTTATACCTCCTTCTCGCCACCCAACGATAAAATACATTTCCAAACTTTCGAAAGTTTTTTACACTAAATTAACCGAAAATAATTTTTGACCAATTAAAACGTGGCCAGATTTTTTACACTGTTGTTTTTTTTTTAATTTTTTTTTTTTTTTTCTCGTTATTTGAAGAAAAAAATTACACGGATTTTTTCAAAAATTTTGATTACTTTATACGTGATTGTTTTTTTTTTTTTTTTTTTTCTTCTTTTTCTTCCTTCTTTCTTCAAGGTATCTTTCAAATCTGAAGAATAAAAAAGAACACTAATCTGCGAGATTCACAAACTGAAATCAATGTCGAACTGCACGTTGTTTTTTTTTTTTCTTTTTTTGTTTTTGTTTTTTTTTTTTCTTGCTTTTTCAAAATGATATATTTTTTTTTATATTTTGAAGAATTGGCGCGTAGTAAGCGTATCTGTACTTGACAGTATTCAAATGCGTGAAACTCTGAAGTGAAGTGAAGCAAGATTGAATAAGTAAGTTAACAAACTCTGATAAGGCTGTTTAGCAATCTACAATCTTTGCAAAGGTGTTTATTTATTTTTAATTCTTTTGCTAATATTTACTGATCAAGTCACGCTCTTGTTCTGATATCGCATTAACTGTTCACTGAATCTTCGGGGAATGAAAAAAAAAAAAAAAAAAAAAATGAAAAAAAAAAAAAAAAAAACATATCGCATCACGTATAAACAATAAATTTGTAACATTATAATTTAAAGCCGCCATATTCTATATTGATAAGAAAAAAGTGAGAAAAAAGAATTGAAAATGTTAAAATGAAAATGAAAATGAGAAAAAACAAAAAAAAAAAAAGAATGATAAAAATATATAAAGAGTTGAAAATTTGCTTGTATGCAAAAATATTTTGCATGATAAAACCGACGTGTGACCACAAATTTCAATACGTAAAACCGTGCGTTTCTCTCAACAAATTTCATTCACTGATAGATCAGGGATGAATTCATCGATGCAATTTCGTTGTGTACGAATCTGGTTTATAATTGATTCGCGATATTATCACTAAATCGAAAAACGTGATGATAGGTGATGCTGCATGCAGTGTGTCGCGTTTGATGCAATGATCGAAATGGCAAATGGCTGAGAACAAAATACATGCAGAATATTCCCTAAATCATTTTGTCGATTAACGTAGTGTCGTTGTATTTATTTTGTTGTTCGTTCGCTGATTAGAGTTTTGAAATTAATTGATAACTCCTAACTGGTAGATCTAACGAAAAAATTTGTAGGATAATAAAAGACGCGGATTGATAAGCTTTCCAACTTTTGTCTGAAATACTTTTTCGAAAAGTTGATATTTCGGGATATAATCGAGGTAGTATACAATTTCGGGATAATATATTTTTTGTTGTTTTCATTCACTCGTGAATATTTTTTCAAATTAATTTGAAACTCGATAACGGTTTGTTTGACGAAAATATTCTAAGGAAATAAAAGACGCAGATTGATAAGCCCTCGACTTTTTGTTCGAAAAACTTTTTCAAAAAGTTGATATTTTCGGCAATATGATCGAGGAAATAATAATAATATTTCCTATTAGTTATTAAAATTTGTTAAATTAATTCAAAACTCGGTAACGGTTTGTTTGACAAAAAATTTGTGAGAAGTTAAAAGACGCATTTTGATAAGCTTTCCCCCTTTCGTTTGAAACATTTCTTCGAAAAATTAATATCTCCGTTTATAATCGACGAAATAAAAATTAAATGAATAAAATTACAAAATTTCAAATTCAAACTTCGTACACCTAGACGTACACGTGTCTAACTATGGTGTACGTACTCTATAATTGCCGTAACGGTAGTAGCACACCCGATACATAAACCCGTAATAATAAATTAAAGATTCGTCACATAGTTGGTATTCGCGAAACATTGACGTCATTCGCGCGTGTTGCGGTGTGATACATAAAACAGAGGGAAATAGTTCAAATATAAACGGTGCCAAATCGATAAGCTTCGATCTTGTGTCAACTAATTCTCGCCTAGCTGTGAGAAAGGCGTATAGATACCTATGTACCTGCTATCATCGTGTATGACTCGGTTAGATTGAAGAAACCTCTCATTAAATTTCATTAACCGAAATAAGAAGAAAAAAAAAAAAAAAAAAAACTGAACAAATTTTCTGAACATCATTTAATTTTCTTTATTTCTATGCGACCAATTTTCATCCCTTCATATCGACGCCCGATACGAATAACAGCACATTTCAGATTCCGGGTGAAAAAGAGCACGTTTCAAATTCCGGGTGGAAAAGCGCACATTTCAGATTCCGGGTGGAAAAGAGCACATTTCAGATTCCGAGTGGAAAAGAGCATGTTTCAGATTTCGGATGGAAAAGAACGCGTTTCAGATTGAGAATGAAAAATAGCACGTTTCAGATTCACTCGAAGGCTAGCACAATTCAGGCGAGGCGAATATTACTCATTAGTAAGTGTCAGGTAGGTTTGTTATCAAATTGGAAATGCACAATTATGCACAAAAACTCGATTCAATTTTATCATTGAATGATCAATTCAATCTTATAATAAACTTACCTGACACTTGCTAATAAGTAATATTCAGTTCAACCTGAATTGTGCTAGTTTTCGAGTGAATCTGAAACGTGCTATTTTTCATCCTCAATCTGAAACGTGTTCTTTTCCATCCGGAATTTGAAACGTGCTCTTTTTCACCCGGAATTTGAAATGTGCCGTTATTCGTATCGGGCGTCGATATACCGAGAAGTTTCGTGGACGCGGAACGCTAGGGGTACCAACCCGAAATTTTTGCTATTCCATAGGCGTAGGTCATACAGTAAACTGCAGCAGCAGTTTGGTAACTTACTAGACATTTCTAGTAAAATCACTAGAGATCACTAGAAATCTATTGATCATTGGTCACTAGATTTCTGGACTAGAAATATAATGACTAGATTTCCAGTGATTTCTAGTGATTTTACTAGAAACATCTAGTAAGTTACTAAACTGCTGCTGCAGCTCACTGCCCATAAAATAGGACCCTTTTTGGGTTGGTATCCCTAGCGTTCCGCGTCCACGAAACTTCTCGGTATAAGTCACGCTGATTTCCGACGGGGATGTAAACAGGGGAGACAAATTATTCGACTATACATCCAAATAGCGAATATAGTGTAAAATGACGGTTGCAAAACGTGATCAATTATTATAGACAACGGGGTGGGGTGAGGAGAGGGGGGACAATCGTGTCATTCGATAATTCCCACGGGAAACTAGAGTCAGTCGCGATTACTGGCTAAGAACAACCTATGCACACAGCTGTTATAATGTATTCGGTGATATATTGCCTTATGACCTGTGCAGTACCTATTCAATTCACTCTCATATGTTGATGCCAGAAACAGTTACAGATATTCCATGCTGTAGAAATGAAAATGAGCCGAAGAGTATACGAGCTATACGTTCCGAAAGAGAAAAAAAAAAAATCAAAAAAAAGTCAAAAAAAAATTGACGAAGAATCAGATTTTCATTTTTTTGTTTTTTGTTTTTCAACTTTAAGGAAGTTAGTTATAAACGGAGCAGACTATAGGACAAATGGAATTAAGACGGAAGTGATGAGTGCAGTTGCAGTGTCGTATACTGCAAATTACGTTGGTACCTATTGCAGTTTTGTTGGTCGTTTCTAAATCACGGGAAAACAGCTGACGACGTGTCGTCTTAAGGTAGCGACAGTTTAATGTCGTTTTCTAGACAGAAATAGTCAGGCTTAAAGTTTCGCGCACAAGATATTTCTCGATTCGGAATATATTAGCCGATTATTTAACGAACTTGAATTTTATTGTGATAAGAAAACAAAAAAGAAAAAATTAGGGAGTCAATTTTGGATAATTTGAAAAAAATAAAACAAAATGAAGAAATAATTCTTGTCATTTCGCTTCTATGTATATAGAAGCTCGTTTCATTTCAGGGGATTAGAAATACGGACTTTGTGATGGTTCATCGCAAAACAAGAATTGACGAAAAAAAAAAAAAAAATAAACGGTGAATATCAATTTCGAAGAATAATTTTTACTGACGATTATCAAATTCGTTAGCTCTTTCATGCGTGCACAGAAAGAAAGGTTAACTTGATTCAAAACAATTTTGCGGTCCAAAAATGAAGACCGAAATTTTCTCGGATCAAATCAAAATTTTTCTCGAACCAAGAAAATTGGAACAATTCAAGACAATTTTGCGGTCCAAAAATGAAGACCGAAATTTTCTCGGATCAAATCAAAATTTTTCTCGAACCAAGAAAATTGGGACAATTTTCACAAGGTTAACTTGATTCAAGACAATTTTGCGGTCCAAAAATGAAGACCGAAATTTTCTCGGATCAAATCAAAATTTTTCTCGAACCAAGAAAATTGGGACAATTTTCACAAGGTTAACTTGATTCAAGACAATTTTGCGGTCCAAAAATGAAGACCGAAATTTTCTCGGATCAAATCAAAATTTTTCTCGAACCAAGAAAATTGGGACAATTCAAGACAATTTTGCGGTCCAAAAATGAAGACCGAAATTTTCTCGGATCAAATCAAAAATTTTTCTCGAACCAAGAAAATTGTCCCAATTTTCTTGGTTCGAGAAAATTTTTGATTTGATCCGAGAAAATTTCGGTCTTCATTTTTGGACCGCAAAATTGTCTTGAATCAAGTTAACCTTTCTTTCATGCGTGTGCTGTACGTCCTACACTAAAAACGTAGAATCCAAAATACAGAAATAAAATTCTAAAATGATGAGTGTGGTTTTGTTTTTCGTGTGAACTATGGAGAGATCAACACGATCATATTCAAAAGTTGAAAATATCGTGATTATCAAAAATGGTAGAAAAATAAAACAAATTAATAAATGTAGTTTTCATTACTGTTTTGATTTTATCTTCCGACCAGTAAGTCATATTGATTTTTCCATAGTTTACACGAAAGGCACACTAATACAAATCAATTTAGTATTTTTTTTCTATCCCTGCGCGGTTTAGATTCTAACTTATGATGTACACCGTATTTAAAACTGCGCTGCGTTGAATATAATGCAAATTTTTTTTTTTTTTTTTTTCTTTTAGTCAATTTTTGTTTCCTCTGACTCAAAACGCTAATTGAAACTTCAGTTTTCACTGTGTCTCTGATTCTTGATTAAATAATTTTTCAATCAAATTTCTGAATTAATTTAATCGAACGATACTACGAGGTGCAGCAGTTTTCTCGCATTATATGTATTCAAGAATGGCTTCTTCTCGATGCAGCATCACATCATTAACGAAATTTTCCTAAAATATTTCTGCGCCGAAGCAGCAGCTCTCACTAGCTAGCTAGCCAGCTAGATACATACATACATACATACATACATACGAAAAGACGTGATTAATATAAAAGTAGGCGGAGCCGAGAAAACCGTACTGTGTCCATAATATTTGTAAAGTACTTTCGCATGGTTGTGCAGTGCTGATATATGCACGTTATAGGTGTTACCATTACCCTGTACACCTCTGGATATGTGTTCACATTTCGACATATTTATGACATGAAAAAATAAATAAATAAAAGTATCAATTTGATTTTTCGATTTCTTTGATTTTCTTTTTATTTTCAAATTTTTTTTTTTTTTTTTGTCATTTTGTGAGGCAAAAAAAAATTGTTTAGAATGTGTCCATCGAGACTGAAGAGGGGTGAGTGGTGAAGCTGTTTTTTTTTTTTTGAAGTTTAAAATAATTTTTTTTTTTTTTTTTTTTCTTCTTCTTGCTTTCTCACTTTTCTCGCATAGTAAGGATAAAAAAAAAAAGTGCTGGTTTCGACTTAAGGGGTGGCGAGTGTATCCCCCACCAGCATCTTTAACGCCCCTAGCCTGAAGCACAGAGAGTATAGGATCCGCCCCTTCTTTTGCTCAAACCTTCAACATCCTCCAACCATACTTCCGGTTTTCTACGGTCTCGCCTTCCGCCCACCACCTAGCTATCGCTACCTATCTACCTATGTATCTACTTCTACATCCACATTCCATGTTCAAAATCTCCATTCGCGGTTATATATATATATTAGGGTGGCGCAAAAAAACCGACTTTTTTTTTTTTTTTTTTTTTTGAGTCTCGAGTGAAAAAATGTTGTTTTTTTTTATGTTTTAAGAGCCCTCTCCAAAGGACAGCTCAAAAAAAAAAAAAAACATTTTAAGAGATCGCTCCAAATTTTTTTAAATTTCAAAAATCGTCAAAAATCGTCAAAAATCGATTTTTTTTTTTTTTTTTTTTTTTTTATCTTTTTTTCTCGTTACGGTATAATTTTACAGACCAAAAAAAAAAATAAGTTTCTGAAAGTTTCAGTTCAAAATTTAAATTTTGAAAGGTCGCTCATAATTTTTTTTAATTTATCAGTGCATTACTTTAGATTTTTTAATTATTTAATTATTAAAAAATTATGAGCGACCTTTCAAAATTCAAATTTTGAACTGAAGCTTTCAGAAACTTATTTTCTTTTTTTTTTGGACTGTAAAATTATACCGTAACGAGAAAAAAAATTTAAAAAAAAAAATCGATTTTTGACGATTTTTGAAATTTAAAAAAATTTGGAGCGACCTCTTAAAATTTTTTTTTTTTTTTTTAGCTGTCCTTTGGAGAGGGCTCTTAAAACATCAAAAACTAACATTTTTTCACCCGAGACTCAACAAAAAAAAAAAATAGTCGGTTTTTTTGCGCCACCTTAATATATATATATATATACGACATATATATCGATCGACTAATGCCAAACGGGCGTAAGCCATAAAAAAAAAAAATTCGTTTTTTTAGTGGCAAAATCTTTTTTATCCAATGGAGAATCTTGTGGGCATATCCGCAAAAAAAAAAATTTTTTGTCGGTTACGCCCGTACGGGATTAGTCCATCGATATATATAACATACGTGTACAGGTGTAAGTCGAGCTTTAGTAACACGTAAGCTACCACAAATATCGCCGAGATTTCAAATCTCCACGTTTTCGATTTTTATTTATTTAATTTTTTTTATTGTTTCAATTTTTTTTTTTTTTTTTTTTTTTCAAATTTGTCGATTTTTCGTATTATTTTTATTATCGTTAATTTTTTTTCGTTTGAAATACACCCTCTATATTAATTTTGATAATTTCTCGAATTATTTGAATCGTATTGTTCCATTTTTTTTTTTTTTGTTTTTTTTTGTTTTTTTTTTCGTCTTTCAAAAAAATCTGTATGCACTCTTATCGCACCCTCATATACCGATTTGATAATTTAATTTGCTGGCTGATCTAGCCGACCTTGTAGATAATTCATATGCATGCGTACCAATATGTACATACACGTGTACCAAATAAATTATCGTATTTATTTTTGGTCAAAAACACTTTTATAACAAACCTACCCTTTTTTCATTTTTGAAAAGTTTCTTTCATATTTTTCTTCTTTTTTTTTTGTTTTTTTTTTTCGTTTTTTTTTCAACTTCTTGTACGAATTAAGACTTAGAAAAAGTTTTGAATATACAGGTATTTGATATTTTTCAGAAAATTTTCTTATATTCGGTTTTAACGCAGAGCGAAGAAAAAAATTGATTTTTTTTTTCTTTTGTTTGGGGGGGGGGGGGGGGGGGGGGCGAAAGTTTCTTTCGTTTTTTAGTGGGTCATATATTATTGTCTGTATAATACTGTAATAATTAAGAATATGTGAATTATTTCATATCCGATATAGGTAAACTTCTATAAATTCTATATGAAATACTAATCGAAGTCTGAAACAACGAAGACTTAAAAATTTCAGAAAAAATGGAAAATAAAAAAGATAAACTTATGTTACGATCTAAATGTTCATTGTAAAAATACGCTTTTCTATATCTATATATTATATGGTCGAATATAATTACACACATATATATATATATATATATATATATATATATATATATAGTATATACAATTTTGATACATATATACATATTACGAGTTGCAGTATATATATTGATACACACGTGCGTATATACATATGTATATGAGAAAAAAAAAAAATATATAATAGATACTATATCTATGAATGGGATCATAATATATAATGATAATAATATATCAGCAGCAATATAATATAAAAATAATTACATATATATATATATATATTATTAAAAAAATAAAATAAAAAATAAGCATATAGGTATTAAATAAGCTAAAAAAAAGTTTTGCGACATGGTGCATGTATACAAATATATAGGTATATGTAATATTATATATATATTATTAAGTGCAGGTGCAGGTTTGCAGGTTTGCAGATGGCAGGTGGCAGGTTGCAGGTTGCAGGTTGCAGGTTTTTTTTTTTTTTTTTTTTGCAGGCATTCATTCAGGCATATATATAATTTTTTTTTTTTTTTTTTTTTTTCTATAGGCGTAGGTGTGTTTCATTAGCTGATCTCTACCTGCACTGGTCTCCAACGTGGCTCCAGCATATCCTGAAGAAAGATGCAGGTCGTTGTTCGTCCCGATCCGATCCGTTGATCTATTCTTCTTCTTTAAATTGATAAAATGTTATTGTTACGTTTATCTGATCCTCCACTCCTATTTATTCTCTTTCTCTTTTCCTCTTCCTTTTTTCTTCTATTTTTTATTTTTTTATTTTGTTTATTTATTTATTTATTTATATTCTCTTTTCTTCTTCTCGTTCTTAATATCGTCGTTTTATTGTTTGTCCTTTTTTTTTTTTTTTTTTTGTCAACCCCTGCAGTTCACCTCCACCTCCGGTATTTGTCTCTCCCTCTCTCTCTCTCTCTCTCTTGTCTCCTTTCTATCTTGCTTTCTTTCTATCTTTCAAATTTTCTTCCCAACGCAATTTAACGTCATTTTCATCGATAACTCTTCCGTTGTTTTTCTTCTTCTTGCAGTTTTTGTTGCTGTTGTTGTTGTTGTAATAAACCGATCAAAAACAAATCACCATTCTTGTTAGATGTTGATTTTTGTTGATTTTTGTTGTTGTTGTTGTTGTTGTTGTTGTTGTTGTTGCTTCTCGTCTCTTTATCAAATTTCTTTCGTTGTTTTTGTTGTTGTTCGTCGCTGCTTCTTTTTTCTTTTCCTTTCTCCTCTATATTGCTTTTGCTCCTTTTATCTTTATATCTCTTTTTGCTGCAAATTTTTTGTCGATAGTTTTGCTGCAGTTTCAAATTTCTGATGTAATATATATAATATATATATATACATAGATATATTTATCTATTGTATGTACCAATAAATATATATATATATGTATGTATGAAGAGAGAGAGAGAAAAAAAAAAAAAATTAGTCAAAATTATTATTTATACATATATATGTATATACTATATATATATATTATATATGTATATAATTATATATATTTATATTTATATTGTTCTGTTTCTAAAAAAAAAATTCTTTTTTCTCGAAATTATTTCTCAAAAAACTCGGCGTCGCGGGCAGCAGCTGAGTTTCGCGCGCCTGTCGACTGCCGTTTGGCGACTCTGTGCGCCGCGACGCACCACCCAGTCCATGCGGTGGCGGCGGTACCGGCGTCGGCGCACTGGGATAGATACGATTTTATTATCAACCTCGTGTATATATATATTAGGGTGGGCCAAAAAAAACTTTTAATTTTTTTTTCTTTAGTTACCATGAAAATATTGTTCAAGATGATGAAAAAAAAATTCTCTGAAAATTTGAGCTCTTAATATTAATATTAAGAGGTGCCTCATCGCGATTTTTGATTTCCCATTTAAATAACACAGGAAATTTTTTTCTTTTTATTTGGAATTTTATTCCGTTTCAACGAATCATCGTGTTGTGAAAATCAATACATATTCTTGTAGGAAATTAAACGATCTCCAAAAAAGGTCTGATGTAATTTTTCGCTAAGTTCACTCGTTTCAAAGTTATTCAAGGTTAAAGTTCAACCTCAAACGGTGTATAACGACTTTTTGTTCGACTTAGCAAAAAATCACATCAGACCTTTTTTGGAGATCGTTTAATTTCCTACAAGAATATGTATTGATTTTTATAACACGATGATTCGTTTTAACGGAATAAAATTCCAAATGAAAAAAAAAAAAATTCCTGTGTTATTTAAATGGGAAATCAAAAATCGCGATGAGGCACCTCTTAATATTGATATTAAGAGCTCAAATTTTGAGAGGACTTTTTTTTCATCATCTTGAACAATATTTTCATGGTAACTAAAGAAAAAAAAATTAAAAGTTTTTTTTGGCCCACCCTAATATATATATATATATATATCTACATATGTACATATATATATATATATATATATACATATACATATTTCTGTCACACAGTTTACTCGCGATTTTCCGCGGGCAAATTAGGTTGAAACATTTTTTTTTTTTTAATTTTTTTTTCTCCTAATTCGCAACATATTTCCAACATTTTTTGACCAAAAATTATTTTACCCAAAGAAGAAAGAGGACAATTTTTTTTTTGTTTTTTTTTTTGTTCATTTTTTTTTTTAGACATATTTCAAATTTTGAAAAAAAAAAATTCTAATTACTCTTTACGTTTTTAATTGCAGTTCATATTTTTTATTTTTGTTTTTTTTATTTTTTATTATTATCATTATTATTCCGTTCTTCTCGTAGTACTACGCGTGGTTATAATATCTGACTTTTGACACGTGCTTTCGTGGTAATGGGGGAATACAAACGCGGGGTTGTAGATTCTCATGTGTCTAGTTATTCACGTATCGATTCGTCCTACTGTTTAAAAACTAAAGCCGCGATACGTATATAGCTTCTATTATATTATACCGGCGATAATAATAATGCCCTCGTCTTTTATACGTTATATTACCATATCTTCGTATATGATAGTATAATATTCGTCAATAAAGTATAAAACCTGTGCGGTAATAGACAATAGAAATATTAGAAGAAAAAAAAAAAAAAAAAAAAACACATTGGTTGATATTATGTATTTTAAAAAATTTCACCGATATCTCGTACACGTGTACTCAGCATGACTTGTGTTTGGTATCTGTAGATTCCTTGTGAAATTCTGAGACTAAAGTTCCTTTACCAAAAATTCGAGGGCCCAATAGTTTCCGAGTTACGGAAGATCTCAGTTTATCAATGGGGATGCGTGTAGGTTGCATAAACTCGGTACTGCGCTTGCGCAACTCACGCGCATAGATGGCGCTGTCTCTGAGTCACGTGTCAACTAAGATCTTTCGTAACTCGGAAACTACGGTGCATAAGAATTTTTGGTAAAGGAAATTTAGTCTTGAAATTTCACGAGGAATCTATCCTGAAAATATTAGATACCCTAGATGTAGTACATGTATATGTGACCCATATGACCAATATCTTCGGTAGCTCGGAAACTATGTGGCTTTAGAATTTTTGGTAAAGAAAATTTATTCTTGAAATTTCACAAGGAATATAATCTACACTCAAAATATAAACTGCTTAATCTGAATCACTCTGTATTATTAACACATTCATCCATAGCTAATATCGTGCCGAATAATGCCGATCACTATACGTGTAGGTAGGTAGGTACAGCCAATTTCTAACACGCGATATAAAATCTGACTGATTACAATTTCTACCAATTTAATATACTTTTACAAAGTTTTCTAGTCATCCTCGCAGATACATTAATATATTATACCTATAGATATATCATAATACGTATGTTACGTACGTTTATAGAAAATTGCAGAATAATATTGGCGTGCATTTCTCTGATGATTGAAGTTTTTTTTTTTTTTTATTTATTTCTATAGTTTCTCAGAAGACAGGTATAGTACTGTTATACCATATTTCACAATCGAATATCTTTGAATAAGAAATTTTCATTATTTATTAATATTATGCAATTAATTTAATTTTTCGTTGTATAAAATCAGAAGAAAAAAAATTCTCAACAAAAATACTGTATAAATATATAGATATACAGGGTATATATAGCTACAAGTATGCTGTAAGAGAATTATTGATACAACGAAGTAATAATAATAATTATTATTATTTAATTTAAAAAATATAATAATTATCCGAAACTGGTGGATAAATAATTCGAATAAATTAATGAACAAATAAATAAATAAATAAATAAATATTTAAAAAAAAATTATAATTATATATTATGTGTCGCGCTGTGTTTTGAGTTTGTATATAATATTTACTTTTATTTATTCAATTCGATCGATTATTATTATTATTATTATTATTATTATTATTATTCTCGAGGACGTAATATATATTATATATATGAACTTCATAGTATATAGATAAAATTTTCATGTAGGTATATGTATATATAATCATGTATTTGTATGTGTGTGTGTGTATATAAATATTATACATAATTTAGAGAGGATTTTCTGTCTCCCACGCTTTTGCTTCGCTGGTCCACCACCCTTTTCTCTCCTCTCATATCCTCTCCTCTCTTCACCTCCTTTCCTCTGTTGTTTGTTGTGTATTTTGTTGTATTGTTGATTTTTGCATAATTTATCAGGGTTGTTTGGTTAAGCGGGCTGTTAGGGTGCCTGCTGCCCTAAGGGGGAAAACCCAACGCCAAGATGATTAGCACCAAGCCAGGGCCGCGTTTTCCACAATCCTATACGTATACTCATATTATATACCTATATATATATATATGTATACTATATACATCGTATATCCTCTCTATCTCTTCGAAATAATAATACCTATACCCAAAACCCACCACAAACACCATATATAGCTACCTACCTACTCGCGCTTTTTCAAACCCCCGAGAAAAAAAAGAAAATTAAAAAAAAAAAAAAATATAAAAAAATAAACAAAAACGATTTACGCCTCGGGAAATTCCCCGACAAATTATTATACGCATATTATATTATATTATAAAACTCTGGTCGAAAAACAAATCGTGACATTTTCTTTTCTTCAGTTTACAATTAATGTTGGAAAAAAAATAATTAGAAATTTATTCAAATCAGATTTTGCACCCCTACAATTTTTTTTTTTTTTTTTCTTTCTTTTTTTCACCCATTTTCTATTACTTTTTTTGTTGTTAAAATTCTTTTCGTTTTTGTTCCAATTTTTTGTAAAAAAAATTTTTAAATGCAGCCCTGCTGCAGCAACAGAAGGGAGAAAACCTATAGCCTTGTTCGAGACACGTAAGCAGTCATATCGTGATAGTGTGTGACGGGGATAAAACGGGGGATAAAAGGGGTTGCCCAAGAGCATTCTATACTCTCTTATCCCCCCTCTCACTCTCTCTCTCTCTCTCTCTCTCTAGTTCCTACAATAGTTGTTTACCAGAGTCATACTGATCGATATAGCGACTGTTTGCTATCGAAGCCGAAACATGCATATAGGTAGATGTATATAGATATAGATGTAGATTCATCACCAAAGAATACTAATTGTTCAACACGATCGAAATGTAACAAATATACACATAATATAGACATAAGTGTGTCAAATTTTATTTATTGTTAATTTGAGAATTCGTAAATTCATTTTCTCAAAATGACTCAAACGTCGATCAATTTTGAATTCTTTTTCAACCATGAAATCAAAACAAAAAAAAACAGAAACATGCCACATTCCGAGAATATAGATTCTACGTGAAAATCTAAGACTAAATTTCCTTTACCAAAAATTCGAGGGACCAATAGTTTCCGAGTTACGGATGATCTTAGTTTACCAGTCGCGGTGCGTACTGCGCAACTCACGCGCATAGATGGCGCTGTCTGCGACATGAGTCACGTGTATGTTCTGCGATTGGTCATAACTAAGATCTTTCGTAACTCGGAAACTAAGGTGTATAAGAATTTTTGGTAAAGGAAATTTAGTCTTAGAATTTAACAAGGAATCTATCCTGAAAATATTACGTACCCCAGATTTAGTATATCGTATTACACAATTTTTACTATATCCTCAGCACTGTAGAATTCTAATAGAGTTAAATTTTCTATTATTATATGTAAAATAAAAAAATCGATATAAATAATAACACATACTACACATTGTAATATTATAATTGATATTTACCAAGATAGAGAAAATGGGGTGACTTGCAACTCGTTAAGGGTTTATAAGCTTTAAACAATAGTTACCCTGCGTGCCATTCCCATTGCTGTTGCATCCACCATGCTGCTGTAAGAGTTCAAAATCGATAACTTAATTACCATTCACAAACATCGAAATGATGGGAAATGGCAGTTATTATATAGTATATATCCTATATCCTACATTCTGCTATGGACATACTGTACATACATGTAATATGTACATATGTAGTATATTTGCTCACAGTATATATAGACGTGTGAAGTTTAGTCATCTTCTAGAAAAATAAATTTGTTCGTTTAGTTTTTTTTTTTTGGTTCTTTTTTTTTTTCAATAATTGAAATAATAGTAATAATATACTGAAGAAGTTGATGAAAATTTGTTGAAATATTGTAGAAAAATTCGATAATTATGCTTGACAATAATGAGTAAAATTTCATGAAAGCGAATGATAATTCGTTGTTAAAACAAATTTTTTGTTTAGAATCCAAAAAGTTTCGAAGAAAATATTTTCCACATTTTGCTGCTAAAATTGAATACAATATATTATGTATTCCAGTAATAGTACCTATCTCTTCTATAGATTCCTGAAAATCTCATATATAGAAAATAGAAAATCTCTACGAGATTTCCTTAAATCCTTGAATTTCATTTTATTTAGTTGTTCTTGTTTTATTTTATTTATTTATTTTTTTTTTGAACTTTCTTTTTTGATTTCAAATACAGCTAAGATAAATTAATATAGAAGTTACGTGTTTTATTCAGATTTTAAACTTTTCTTTTTCTTTTTACCCTGTACAGTAATTCCTGTATATATATATATATATATTTGTGTATATGTTCTCCTATATATAATATACAGCTGCATTTCGAGCTTCTCCATCCCCTCGCAAATGCTAAAGGGTATTAAGTTTATCCCAGTATACGCATTTATACGTATGCGTACTATATATATATACATATACATATATACCTATGTATGTATGTATGTATATACCCTAACGTTTCAGAGATCGCACCCACCTCGCATGGGCAATGTATGCGCCGAAAGATAAACCCGTTGATTTAATATGCTTCCTAGATTTGGAAAATAGCCTCACTGCAGTTGCAGTTCAAGTATTATATCACATAAATATATATATACCAATATATAGTATACACCCAAAATTAATGTAAATTTGAAAAAAAAAAAAAAAAGTATCTCAATTTTTCTCCAAAAAATAGTGAGCAAAGAAAATATGAGCAATATATGATTGACAATCTTCAAACCAACAAAAATATTCACCATTTTTCAAATTCACTTTTTGAGTATATGCAAGTATTTTTTTTTTATTTTTTTTTTTTATTTTTTTTTTTTTATCATGTCTCTGATTCTCCTTTATATACGATATTCGATATACTGGTGAACTTTTTTCTTTCACTTAGTGAGCTTTTCGGGCTTAGGGGTGCGTTTTTTTATTTTTTTTATTTTTTTATTTTTTTTTTTTTTGTTATTAGGAGATGATCAAAGATCTGAATGTTGAATTGTGAATTGTGAATTTTTTTGAGGATGATGGTAAATTTTGTGCGACTTTTGCCAGTGGAGAACGAGAGAGGAGAGAGAGAGAGGGTAGATTATAGAGCTTTGCAAGGATATCAATTATAACCAGAAACAATTCAGTGTGCACCATGCGACCACCGCAACCGCTTCTAATCCTCTGTAAATTATATTATTTTCACTGTTTGTTTACCAACCCCCAACCCCCAACCCCCGACCCTTGCTCGGTCTCTCGCTCTCTCTCTCTATTTATCTCTCTCGCTCTACCTATATACAAGTACGTAAATATATATATATAACTCTGTCCCTGTCGGCGTCGGATTTGTGGCGACTTTTCGGCTTTCCGTACCGCTTAATATCTCTACCCTTTATCCGTTATTCGAGGCGGATAAAGTCACTCGTGGAAAACCAAGCGAAATACACTACACAAAGAATAAGAGAGAGCCTTTTACCTCTTCAATGATATTCGCGGTTTTTTTCAACTTTTTAAAACCACTATTTTCAGCTTATATCATCAGCCTTACGTCACATCGAAAAATAGTCTTTACAAAAGTTGTAGGTCTGACTCAGACCGACGTTTTATGTTCAGGTGATTTTTGTCGAAAAACCAATCCTCAATGATCTATCACACTTTTAGTCAATCATTTCGCCCTAACTTTTATCCATACGTATCTAGACGTATATCCCTTCCAGTTTGAGTCCGATCAAAAATTGTTTCATACAAAAGTTGTGGCTCTAAGATAGAAGAACGTTTTATGTTCAATGAATTTTTTTGTAAAACGATTTCTGAAGTAACTGTGGCTAAAAACCAATTCTTAACAATCTATCACACTTTTAGTCAATCATTTCGCCCTAACTTTTATCCATACGTATCTAGACGTATATCCCTTCCAGTTTGAGTCCGATCAAAAATTGTTTTATACAAAAGTTGTGGCTCTAAGATAGAAGAACGTTTTATGTTCAATGAATTTTTGTGTAAAACAATTTCTGAAGTAACTGTGGCTAAAAACTAGTCGAGATCAGTAAATATAACTAATATGTAAAAATTTCACGAGTCATGAATGACGGTGACATTCTTCAGCGTGTCTTATATTCCGGGGTAGTAAGTGCGGGATAAAAATCTTCGCTTCCCCTTCCGCATAATTCCTGGACCCCAACGCGTCGTCTGGAAAATAATAACAACAATAATTTCGTGTGTCGGGTGATAAACAAAATACCGCGAATATCTTCCGCTTCAAATTTCTGCACTTTAAGTTATTTTCCTTTTTTCTTTTTTCTTTTTTTTTTTTTTCTTTTTGCGGCAGAGAAAAATCCCATCGATTATTAAGACCGCGATCAAGGCTGCGGATGAAAAACTATATATTAGGGTGGTTAAAAAAAGACCTAATTTCTCAGATGTTGCTGCTCATCCGTGAATATGTTGTTTGTGATTTTTAAAAATTATTCCATTTTTTTTTAACTCTATTGGACAATATTTACTACTGCCTCAGTGAAGTTGAAATTTCGAAAATTTGCCATTTTTTGCAATTTCAAAGTTCTCAGATCAAAGCGCTCATCTAGCTACCTCGAGATTTTCATTCAATGAGCATGTTATCGTTCAAGATGAGACTCGTACGATAATATTTAGTACTGCCTCGGAGACATTGGAGTTTTTTCAATATTTTGCGTTTTTTCGGAGATTCGATCGCCAGGTGCTGCTCATGAGACAGTTTCATCTTACCAATATAAGGAAGAAATCCAAGCAGTTTGCAGTCTGCGGGACCATTTTTTACTACTGCCTCATTGAGGGCGACTTTCCTTCAAGTAAAATTAGCAGCATGAGGCAGTAGTAAAAATGGTCCCACAGACTGCAAACTTCGTGTACTTCTTCCTTAAAATCTTAAGAAAAGACTGTCTCATGAGCAGCACCTGGCGATCAAATCTCTATGAAAACCCCTAAATAGTGAAAAAACTTCAATGTCTCTGAGGCAGTACCAAGTATTATCGTACGAGTCTCATCTTGAACCAACATCCTCATTGAATGAGAACCTAGAGGTAGCCAGATGAGGACTTTGATCTGAGAACTTTGAAATTGCCAAAAATTGGCAAAATTTCGAAATTTAAACTTCACTGAGGCAGTAGTAAATATTGTCCTATAAAGCTAAAAAAAAATGGAATAATTTTTCAAAATCACAAGCAACATATGAGAAATTAGGTCTTTTTTGGAACCACCCTACTATATATGTCTTTAAATGAAAAACAAAAATCCAACGTTCTAGACTCTCCGTGGGCAGCAGACAGACGATCTTTTCATCCTCGACATTATAGCTACGCTAAATTTCACCCATCTAGGTACTACGTCTGTATGGACATGAGCTCGATGGCTTTGTTTAACTGGGCCCATCCATTTCTAGAGAGAGAGTGGCCCGAGTTCCATGGCCATTTCCCATTGTTCGAAGACTTTTATAATTAGAGATATTTCACGATAGGCTGCTACTACTGCCCGCTGTCCTATACGCAAACTGACTGCTCCAACTTTTCAATGGAATTATAATTACATAGTATTTTTCTGTATTTCAAAATGATCTCACCCTCTTACTCACATTCTCTTCTTTTCTCCCTCCTTTCCCCCTGAATTATATATTAACGAAAATCTGGTCCAGGCTTCCAGAGAGCCTTTCTCCACACATATGCATGTCTCTTCACTTTTTCGTTCCTTTTATTTTTAAATTAATTACAGTTTTATACTGCACTAATTTACCTCTGAAATATATACGTACGATTTATAAAAACGACGGATTTATCGATCACAAATATCTCATATAGATCTTATGAGAAAAATAAAAAAAAAATGATACTATACGAGATGATTTTTTTTTTTTTTTTTTTTCTATTTATTTATCGTTCAGCTGGTAGCTTATTTTGCGAAATGGGACCTCGATCGAACGAAGGGAATAAACCGTTTTCAGTATAACATCGAGAATTTAGAAGCCCTATATGATAAAGGTCAGGAGGTCAGTTCGTCCAGGACTTTAAAGAATTACATCTTGTAATTCTATCTAGTTGAGTGTAGCTAATCTACGCGCCAGTTTCACTTTTGGGTAAAAATAACACGAAGCCATGTCCAGTCAACAGGGATAAGGTGGAATTAACAAACAATCTATTTAGCCATTAAGCGAATCATGTCCTCTAATTTATTTATAATTAATTAGCTTCGAATTTCATGCCACTGTAGCTGAGAAAGAGAAAGGTAAAGAGAGAGAAATGAAGCTTTGAGCTTTTAATTCAAAAAAATTATTCCTAAATCTAGATAAATAAATTTGAGCCTTTGACCACTTCCGTTTCTCGTTTGCTTCACGCCAGCCACTTTTCTCCTTCTTCTTTCTTTCTTTCTTTCTTTCTTTCTTTCTTTTTTTTTCTTCTTTATTTCTTGTTCGGTATGATTTTTCGTTTCTTGTATAATTTTACAGGGGGTTGAAAACCCTGGGGTGAAATTAAATCGACGGCTTTTGTTGTGCCGCGATAATTCTTACCATCTTATTCTTAATGTTTTATACATTGCTCTGTCTCGATTTTCTCTTTCTTTTTCTTATTTTCCTTCTCATCGCCATTCGTTCTACCGTTTTTCTATCTTTCTCGGATTTTATACTCCCTCACACAATCCCGCAGAGATACCCGGAGTCATTAGGGTCTTCCCTCCTACAGTCTCCTCCCTCACCAAAAGCTACGCGAGAGGGTGACGCCAAACTGATTTACGAGAAAACAAGACTGTTTAGCATTTTCCCGTAGCCACGAAATCCTCGACGCTACGGTTTCGTATAACGGTGAAATTACCGAGCTTTTATTCGATTCAACGATTTATTTCATTTCCTATAATCGTTGACCAGTTGATAAAACAACATCATCCCCCCCATTATTCGTTATTTTCTATTAGGAAAGAAAAAAAAAAAAAAAATACATAATTATTATTCTGTTCCCAATATAAATTGCTGATGAAAATATTGATGAGAAAATCAATCAGTCATTTAATATGACGATTCAATCGATTGATAAACAATTTTTTTTCATCCCCCACCTAAAAAAAAACGATACAATAACGAAAATTACCTTGTCTTAATTTATCGTTCAACTGATACAGAAACTTCGGTTAAAGTTTGTTAATTACTTTAGCCTCAGGCGAAATAAAACGATGTTGGAATAACCCCGGGGTGGGGGTAGGGGTTGGGGTTGGTTTTGTCGTTGTATTTATGAAAATGGATAAGAATCTTTTGGTAACGATGGGTCGAGAAAGTGAGAAAGGAGAAACGAGGGATTCGAAGGAGAATAGAAAAGGAGATACTATAAGGATGTATGAAAATTGTAGAAGGAGAAAAAAATGATGTAAAAATATAGTTTAGACTGTGACAAACAAAGTGCATCAAGAGATGAAATTTGCAATTTAAATTCCGTCTACTTCTCACCCTCGACGTTCTAATTATCATTAGTGCTAAGCGGACGACTATCTCGTAATGTACCAGCTCTGCAGCCTCATCCCCGAGCAACGTGCTCCGCGAGTAGTTTGTCAGAGACATTGCTTGCAAGCCGTCTACTAATTCCTTTGGCGCTGGCATGGATATACAGACAATTACTTAAATATATAGATTAAATAGCTACATGTAAGATAGGTAGCTCTGTGTTGCGTTGTTGCGCTTTCGTGGAATTTACTGCCTACCAAAATCTCGGCAGATATTTTAGAACGAAATCACATCGTATAAGCACCATTATACCGTATTTAAGCAGCGCGAGCTTGCAACTAATTATTACAAATTTTTAACTCAAGAGAAAAACAGAATTTTCCAAATTTTTAATACCCAAGAATGACACGTCAGCGAGAAACAGACGAGAAAGCTTCTTCCTTAATAAAAGCGAGAGCTTGCAACTATAATTATTACAATTTTTTACTAAACCTCCTAAACGAGGAGGATAGAATTTTTGAGATTTCTTCTACTCAAAAACGTAATTGAACGACAAACGAGAAAGTTTCCTCGTTAATAGTAGCGCGAGCTTGCAACTAATCGTCAAAATTTTGTACTCAATCTCTCAGACGAGAAATATAGAATTTTCCAGACTTCTCATACTCAAAAATGATACGTCATCGGAAAACAGACGGAAAAGCTCCTTCCTCAATCGAGGCGAGAGCTTGCAACTAATTATTACAATTTTCTACTAAACCTCCTTAACGAGGAGGATAGAATTTTGGAGATTTCTCCTACTCAAAAACGTAATTGAATGACAACCGAGAAAGTTTCCTCGTTAATAGTAGCACGAGCTTGCAACTAATTATTACAAATTTTCAACTCAAGAGAAAAACAGAATTTTCCAAATTTTTAATACCCAAGAATGACACGTCAGCGAGAAACAGACGAGAAAGCTTCTTCCTTAATAAAGGCGAGAGCTTGCAACTATAATTATTACAATTTTTTACTAAACCTCCTAAACGAGGAGGATAGAATTTTGGAGATTTCTTCTACTCAAAAACGTAATTGAATGACAACCGAGAAAGTTTCCTCGTTAATAGTAGCACGAGCTTGCAACTAATTATTACAAATTTTCAACTCAAGAGAAAAACAGAATTTTCCAAACTTTTAATACCCAAGAATGACACGTCGTCGAGAAACAGACGAGAAAGCTTCTTCCTTAATAAAGGCGAGAGCTTGCAACTATAATTATTACAATTTTTTACTAAACCTCCTAAACGAGGAGGATAGAATTTTGGAGATTTCTTCTACTCAAAAACGTAATTGAATGACAACCGAGAAAGTTTCCTCGTTAATAGTAGCACGAGCTTGCAACTAATTATTACAAATTTTCAACTCAAGAGAAAAACAGAATTTTCCAAACTTTTAATACCCAAGAATGACACGTCGTCGAGAAACAGACGAGAAAGCTTCTTCCTTAATAAAAGCGAGAGCTTGCAACTATAGTTGTTACAATTTTCTACTAAACCTCCTTAACGAGGAGGATAGAATTTTGGAGATTTCTTCTACTCAAAAACGTAATTGAACGACAAACGAGAGAGTTTCCTCATTAATAGTAGCGCGAGCTTGCAACTAATCGTCAAAATTTTGTACTCAATCTCTCAGACGAGAAAGATAGAATTTTCCAAACTTCTCATACTCAAAGATGACACGTAATCGAGAGACAGACGAAAAATCTTTTTCCGCAATGAAGGCGAGAGCTTGCAACTAATTATTACAATTTTCTGCCAAACCTCTCAAACGAGAAGGATAGAATTTTTGAGATTTCTCCTACTCAAAAACGTAATCAATCGACATACGAGAAAGCTTCCTCGTTAATAGTAGCGCGAGCTTGCAACTAATTATTACAATTTTTCGACTCAATCTCTCTGACCAGAAAGATAGAATTTTCCAAACTTCTCATACTCAAAAATGACACGTAATCGAGAGACAGACGAAAAAGCTTTTTCCTCAATGGAGGCGAGAGCTTGCAACTAATCATTACAATTTTCTGCCAAACCTCTCAAACGAGAAGGATAGAATTTTTTGAGATTTCTCCTACTCAAAAACGTAAACGTACGACATATCAGAAAGCTTCCTCGTTATAAGTAGCGCGAGCTTGTAACTAATTGTTTATTGAATGTACAGAGAAATCTCTCAGGTAAAGGCTGGAGAGTATTTTTCGAAACTGATGGGAATTTGCATTGGGATAGTGAAGAGAGATAGAGAGAAATCATTTGCTTTTCATCACAGTAAGAGCTTGCAACTAATTATTATAATTTTTTTACTAAATTTATCAGACTAGAATTAAGACAGAATTTCTCAAACTTTTTATACTAAAAAAAATGACACGTAATTGAGAGACAGACGTAAGAGAGCTTCCCCGTTATCGCAGTGGCTCGAGCTTACAACTAATCATTTATATATTCTACTAAATAACCTATAGACGGGAAGACATATTTCTATCTATACAAGCTTCTCATATGTCATAGTAATGTCAAATAAAATTAGAGACGGATAATCCTTCGCCTCAATGGTTAATCTGTGTGAGCTTGGAGCTTGCAACTAATTTTCTTCATAATATCAACTCATAGATTGTCCAGATATTAATCTAAACTACTAAGACTCAATATATACCTTTTAAAATCTACAAAAATCATTTTGACTTAGTAGCATAAATACGAGCTTGCAACTAATAGTTGATAATAATCTACTAATTCATGTGAATGAAAAGCTTATTTGTTCGACTCTTTCCATATGAAAAATATTCCACTTCACCTTGAATATAATTCATCCTTGATCTTTGAACCAATGAAATAGTTGCAATCTGCAATTATAAGCTTCCGCTCTGCGTACGTAAAGCTTGATAATTTTCCGGGAAGTTAGAGGTGTTCACATATGTCCCAAAAGTACCATACCGTGAATGGTAGGTAGTTTTAGGATGTAGAGCTGTGTGTTCCTTATAGTAACTCGAATTCCTCTCGCTCCCTAAATTGAACCTCTCTCTTTCTGACTCCCTCGCAAGCTCTGCAAGCTTAACTTTCCTCTTCCTAAGGTTTGATCCCTCTTCTCGCTCGTCTTCGCAAGGCGCAACACTTCTTCTCCCTATCGTTAGTTGTTCCGTTCTTTCGCTTTACCAAGGAGAGAAATAAAGGAGTGAGGAGAGAGGAGAGAGGCGAGAGAGGATGAAAGAGACGTGCCGGGAAAGTAGGGGGAATTGTTTTATTGCACCCTTAAACGGTTTAAGGTAGCGCCTAAGCACTTACGCCATCGAACTTTCGAAAATGTTTTTCACGTTTGATAGAAACCCGGTAAAGCTCGAGGCACGTTTTGCCAAGAGAGTATTTCCTTGTCTACGATATATTATTATAACAGCCTCGCTTTTTCTCGCAAACTTAAACTCCGTCAAATATATATTTGAAATTTTGTTACATTTGTCACATATATTTGAAATTTTGTTACATTTGTCACATATATTTGAAATTTTGTTACATTTGCCACATATATTTGAAATTTTGTTACATTTGCCAAATATATTTGAAATTTTGTTACATTTGCCAAATATAGTTGTTGAACGGAAAAACCGCTGAATTAAGGAAATAAATAATTCACGATCAACTAGGTAAACAGTTTAACAAAAGTATCGATTTAAAGTCTAAACAAATCTCCGCTGCAGGTCCCTGAAAAAAAAAAAAAAAAAGTTCTAAAAAGTTGAGAAAGCTCGATATTCACTTCAACCTTATTTCTACGTCCACCCCACTACCTATATCCTTTACAAGTTTGAGTAGATGGTATTTGAACGAAAAGTTTTCTAGTTAAAAGTCGCACCGCAATTAATAGTTTCATTTGTTTATTATTAATTGATAAATCGATTATAGAGAAAAGAAAAGGCAAGATAAAGTTAAACGATTGAATAAACTAGTAGTACCTATATGGATAATAAAAATAGTTATTTATAAAGGACATCAATTATCAGGATGTGGTAGTTAAGCCCGGGACCACTAACGTGATAATGTACTTTGTACCCGTTTTATATTCTATATTTTGGCAGCTGTTTGGCAATAAATATTTAGTCTAGCTAATAAATTTCAAAAAGCACAACATTATTACATTTATCCTCTCGTTTTTATTCATTTTTTATTTCTTCTTTTTTATAGAATACCTAGTTGAAACATCCGCAGACAAAAACCATTGCCAAACAATATGTTCCAATTCTGCGAACGGACCTAGGACACAACCTTGCCAAAAAAAAAAAAAAAAAAAATCATATGGAAAAGTTAAAGCTCTATAATGAAAGAAAAAAATGTTGTCACCCTTCAAGTATTTCGTTGATACACTTTTTTTTGTTGCCAATAAAAAAAAGAATCTGGACGGCATAGTATATTATACAGTTAAAAACTTAGAAATCGTTTTCAAAATTTGATATTGGCCATAGTTATATATTTCTAAAAGTCAAGGGAGCGCGTTGGTACATAAAAAGATCACTATACCATAGCCGGAGGGAACCTCCTTTCTTTTTCCCGGCTGGCCAGTCACCCCTGCAGCCACCCCAATTTATGGAGTATTCTCTACATTCGATATTTTCTATTGTCGATTGGCCTATTTGTCTTATTTATGTTTCTCTTAGGGTCGCCAAACGCTGCCCATTGTCCATTTTCCGAACACATTCATAACCGGCTGTCCATATTCTTTATTCTTTGTTTTTCCGAAATAGATGCATCTACGATTTTTTTCGCTAAGACGAAAATATAAAAGCTGTCGCGTTTCCTCCTCCGCTTTTGTTGTTGTTGTTGTTGTTTTTTTTTCAGGGGAGGGATTCTAGTTTTTGGAAATTCCACATCGTTCGTGGTTCCGAAAACCAGAATTGTATAAATGGTAGTGAGCCTTGGGTATCAGTCTGAGCTTTAAGTCTGAAGTGAAAAGCTATTTTCTGCCCAACCGCTTCCCAGTCTGATCCTACACCCCCGTAACATTCCAGGCGTCAAACCCCTCCACCTCAACCTCCACCCTCAACCCTCTACTGCAGCCTATGTCACTTATATTATAAATCGAATGCCAAAGGAGATGAGGAGCTGAGGTAAGGCCAAAGGGTTTACGACGCTTCATAAATCCGTTAATAAATTGTATCAGGGTAAAGAAAAAGTTTTTTTTTCCTTTTTTTTTTTATCTTATTTTATTTTTTGAACTCTGTGTAAAATGGGGTTGAAAAAGAAAGAAGGTAAAATCAAATTTACATCAATCTTAGAAAAAAAAAAAGAAAAAAAAATTAATTCTAAAACATAAGCTGTGTCTCGATTTCGTAATAATCGTACAGTTTGCGAAAGCTTAATTATACGTGGGGGTGTACATATGTATACTGTATAGTATAAACTAGTTGAATAAATCGAGTGGAACGCGAGCTTGTCTTGTTTACTAAACTGTTGTAGCTAGATAAATGATTTGTTCTGGGTTAATTTAGGGCTCTTGTTAATTCGTGAATCAACACTACTGTCTCCCTCCTAGCTTAGCGTGTCTCTCCACGAGTAAACTTCTCGAGGCTAAGCTAAGATGGAAGCTCTAGCTTAATCGAGAGCTCCTAATTAAGATCGTTAAACAGTCATGAAATTCAAATTACACCCACGTCTCTGTATATATATATATATAATACCGATACAAAAAATCGTGATTACCAATTTTTAAAGAACAGCGAAAAATCATCCCCTAAATTTTATCTCTTCAAATCTTAAAATTTTTCTTATTTTATTTTTGTTTCTGTTTTCGTTTTTGTTTTTTGAAAAATATTGCCCAATTTGGGTTCCAACAATTAGTATAGAGCTATTAATCCAAGAATTCGAATTAGCATAGATCGGGGGTTTGGGGTGCCCACTAAATTGAGTTGGGGGATTCTCGCGATAACCATTCCTTGGGAATTAACCTCTTGGCTGGCAAAAGGCGACTTCTGGTTCGTGGATTCGGATGTAGCTCATGGGGAGGATAGGATCGACATTTTAGTGTGTCTAGCATCCCTTATATTAAATTAAGGGTTCGAGAGAGGAAGCGCGGAATCCGATCCCAGCTGGTGGTCTATAGGTGGGTCTAGACTCTAGACAGTGGGTCAAATTCTCTCACTCCTTGTTGTAGGGAGACACTGCCAGCAGAACCCATGGGGTTATTTATACCCAAACCTAACCGATATTATTACCGATTATATTAGGAACCAGGTTCTTGGAGAACAGCTAGCTATACCCGGAGAATCCTTCAGAACCCGTCTTATCGCACTTACCTCAACCATCCACTAAGAAGCCAGACTCTCAAGCTGCATACAAAGCAGTTTCGTTGAGCTACTCTCCCTCATGGATACGAACAGAGATTCGCACATTCGAGAATTACAATCTTCAATAAAATAAACTTGGAGACTGCCTCTTTTTTTTTTTTTTTTACGCTCTGATAACTCGAAACATACTGTAAAAGAGCAATCGGTTCATTTTAGTTACGGATTGACCGCCAGGTGTCAGGCTTTCTCACATGTGAAGTCAAGCGTATGTTACTTTTGGTTTCATGAATAGCTTAGGGTCGTAATCCGATCAGATTTCACATAGTTACGGCTCTGATTGTTCAAAAAACAGTTTTGAATTCACATGTTGATGATGTTGAATATTTTTTAGTGAAATTTGAAATGGAGGATCCAATATACCGATCGAAATCAAAAAGTCAATCAATTCTGCTGCAAAATGATTTCCGAACTCTTTTTGGGTCAATGATTACAAATTTGAATTCAAAAAAACCGAATGATGGCTGACAATGATTTCAAAAATTGTTTGATTTGTATTTAAATCGATTTCCAACGGTATTTGGGCTCGCAGATTACGAATGTGGCCTCGAAATTGGAAGATTCTGAATTTGACTGAATTTTTTACCAGGATCCTGTGATGAGTTTGGTAAGTACTGTAATATAGTGTCGAGATGATAATTTAACGTTAATGCTTGTGTGTACGTAGCGACGGATTCACATATTCAAGCGAAACCGATTTGCGGATGTGATTTAGAATTTATTTGCCACCAGGTTGATTTATTCGTGCAAACAATTAGCCATCGATACCAAGTAATTCGAGCTAATTGACTACGACCCTTTAGTCGACGATAATAGCCGACATATACCTATCTGTACAGTATATGACCCTCCTGAATTCTGAATTTCCGAAAACTCGAACATTAACTGATTTTGAGCTGAAATTTTGGGAAAGAAATTAAATTTCACCAAAGAATTGTGGCAATTACCAAATCTCACTTACTTGCTATCCTAACTAATGATCAGAACAACATTTGGGTTAAACTTGTTACGGCCGCTGAAAAAATCCTAAAATGACCTACGTAGCTTCAAATTTCAAAATCCTAAGTTGCAAAAAAAAAGTCATCAGGCATTAGTATCATTAGGAACGAATAATCTGGCCATTGTGAATGAGCATAAAAGCTATATTTGAGTCAGGGGTGACGCTAAGTAACTAGAAATACAATTTAAAGCCAAACAGTCGATCTGTCACGTTCACTGATCAATCACACTTCAGACCAGGTGCTCTTTCATGATCGCTTTTAATTAGTGGACTAACACCTCACACGTATCTCGAAAAGTATCAAACTCTCAAATTTCTTTTTGGATTTCACTCGGTTTCAGATTTCCATACGAAATCTACACTACCTGTGTTGCGATGATTTCGAATGACCACGTATACGTCACTGCGGTTATAATTGTACACACAACTGTGCCAACAATATCGACATTCCAATTACAAATGATTCAATATTCTATACGTATACATGCATTGTCTATTAACTGTTTTATTTGCTCAATTAGACCCCGATCGTGATCACTACACACATTATAGTACTATATAATAAGTAAATATTACAAATCGTCTGCAGTCATATACGATTATGGTTTAAATTTGTTCAAAAATTGCCTCAAAAACAATTTTATATAAATATATATATGGGGGTATTTCACGTGAACCGGATCGCTTTTTGGCAAAAAAAAAAAAGTAAAAAACGGGGAGCTGGAAATTTTATCACTTCTTTGTGACACTTTAAAGTAATTTCGGTGAAAATTTCAAGGAAATCCGTGTGACCCTTCAAGTAGAAAAAAAATAGAAACACATATTTTCCAAGTTTTACATGCTTCGCCGGTTTTCGGAAAAAAAAAAAGAAGAAAAACGGGAGGCTGAAATTTTGATCACTTCTTAGTGCCACCTCGAAGTAATTTCGATGAAAATTTCAGGGCAATTGGTGTGACCCTTCGGTAGAAGAACAAAGAAATCGCATATTTTCTAAGTTTTAGATGTTTAAGAATTCCAAAAATAATTGAAGTGCTACATATTTCGAAAGTGCTCATTTATGCGCGTAGAATTCACTATGGGAAGTTATGATTTTGTTCATGCATGGCTGAGATAAGTGGAGTTGAAAATGTGGCAATTCAATTTTTGATATAATTATGACAGCGATATAAATTGAACCAATTATTTTCATGCTCTGTAACTGTTATGGGGGCATCTCATGTAGTAACAAGGAATCTGAATCTGCATTGGCGTCAAATTCGATGACCTCAGGCCAAAAACTGATCCGGTTCACGTGGAATACCACATATGTATCAAATAAGCCAAATTTTTTGTATTTCCTATTCTTGTTGTTGTTTTGTTTCCTTGTCTTTTTTTTTCTGGTGACTTCAATTTCGGGGATGAAAATTTTAAATTCAAACTGATATTTTTCTATTTATATTATTCATTCCTAGACCAATTTTTCCTAGCTTATATCGCATGCGCACCTTCGGCTACCGCCCAAATCAGTTCAGGCCACTCCTACTACGCGAATATACAATCAATCAGTATTTTACTCTTTTAGTTTTTTGATATTTTATGGTGCATCTGAAACTCACGATTTCAAGGTCCCATGATCGTGATCTTGGTCATAGTCTTCATATTCAATAGCCTAGTGATTCTTGATTTTTTATTTCAATCGCTAATTCGATTGGCTTTTTAATTAGTATTAAAAAATCGGATGATGAAAGGCGAGAAATTTCATCGTTTTTTAGATCAAAATGTAATCAGTTTAGAAACTGCTCATACATGAGCAGCTTGGATTCGGACATATATATCTTCGTGTATTTGAACGATTGGGAGAATCCTTGGCCCGCATAAGATATATATCTCGGATTTGGTGACATCTGATTATGAACTATTATATTCAAAACACGCTTCAAACCCACAACTCATGGCTCGGGGACAGACCTTCTGGCATAGAATAGAACCAGAACTAGGAAATCTCTCTATAATCTCGGCAGTAACTTCGCCCACGATTCGATTATGTGAATTATATTATAATTATGCAGGGTCTTATGTTTACCTGCCAAGTGATCATTTTCTCGTAAAACTCGTCTAGCATGCTCAAAAATCAATTTACGTAGAAAATTTATAGAACATTATTGATTCAAAATATACTCACCTACAACTTTTGTTCGACATATTTTTCGATAAAATGTACGGTTGAAACGATAGATCAGTTCAAACTTGATAACAAGGAAATCATCCCTCGTAGGATTAATTTTCTCTAAAAACTCATTTAACATGCTCAAAAATGAAGTTACGACTAAAATTGATGAAATACTAATAATTCCGAATAATTTTTCCTACAACTTTTGTATGACACATTTTTCAATAAAAAGCACAGCTGAGGCGAAAGATGTGAATCCAAAGTTCATGATGAAAATTACTGTACCTCGTAGGATTGATTTTGTAGAAAAACTCGTCTAGCATGCTCAAAAATCAATTTACGTAGAAAATTTATAGAACATTATTGATTCAAATTATACTCACCTACAATTTTTATTCGACATATTTTTCGATAAAATGTACGGTTGAAACGATAGATCAGTTCAAACTTGATAACAAGGAAATCATGCCTCGTAGGATTAATTTTCTCTAAAAACTCATTTAACATGCTCAAAAATGAAGTTACGACTAAAATTGATGAAATACTAATAATTAAGAATAATTTTTTCTACAACTTTTGTTCAACACATTTTTCGATGAAAAGCATAGTTGATGCGAGAAATGAGTCCAAAGTTAGTCGTAGGATTAATTTTCCCTGAAAACTCGTCTAACACAAGGTGTAAAATAAATTAAAAACTATAATCTATGGAACATTAATAGTTCTGATTAATTCCCAGCTACAACTTTTGACCGAAATATTTTTCGATGAAACCTTACGGTTGAGACGAGAGATGAGTTCTCGTAATAAGAATAAGAAGAAGAAGAAGAAGAAGAAGAATTCTTAAAGCAGTCCTCCAGTGATACTTCAACCCCTCGAAATGTGTCGGGGACTTATTTTTGCCGGGGGTAAAATCAACTGTAAGAATATATAAAAGTAAGTATTTGATGGAAATTTTATAGTTCTCATTTATTTTAAATTGGATTCAAAGATATATACAGACTCCTTAGCCACTTTGCTCTACGTAATCTGCAAGCACCCCGTTTAGGAGTGTCATTTACTTTATTATTTCACCCTTATATATAACGATAAATTATAATATCAGAAGGGATTTGAAAAATATTCTAGAAACTGGAAGATGTTGATAACTGCAACCCCTGCAATCGTAGGTGTGATGAAACCCCCCGAATTGATTAAATATCCCCGTTTCTTACGTTGTTACAACTTTTCGAAAACAGAAATTTGTTTTTCAACCCCCACGGAGTGGCCAAAGCGATAATATACCCATAGATAAGCCATAAAATTGGTCCAGCAAGAGGGACATAGTGAGGGAAGAATACGTCGTAAGGGTGTGTCGGTCCGCCGTGTTCTGTCATGTCAGATAGCGATATACCTCAACGTCCTTTGCCGGATACTCCCTTAGAATTTGGCCTGCCCTCCTAATTGCATAATAGAATACCCGCATGTGGAGAAACTACCCCTAGAAACTGCGGGAACGTACTAGAACCGTTCGCGATTTACTGATGAGAGATATTCGACCGTTTATATCGTTTCCCAAAACAGTTCCATGCCCAAAATTCACCCTGAGTGTATAGTTTCGTTTTCTTTTTTGGATCGAACTCCCGACTGCCCCGAGCCACCCCTAAAATCTTAGAACTTCGATCGAAGAGTCGTCGGAAAATTTTCACCATAAATTTTTCAGGGCGGTTTATATAATTTCCAAAAATTTCATCCCCTAATATTTCCCAAAATTTCATCCCCTAAAATTTCTCAAAATTTCATCCCCTAAAATTTCCCAAAATTTCATCCCCTAAAATTTCCCAAAATTTCATCCCCTAAAATTTCCCAAAATTTCATCCCCTAAAATTTCCCAAAATTTCATCCCCTAAAATTTCCCAAAATTTCATCCCCTAAAATTTCCCAAAATTTCATCCCCTAAAATTTTCGAAAAATTACTAATTTTCCGTCAGAATTTTACAGGTCTGAACAGACTATGGAAACGTGCTTCTGGCAGTGCCGAAAAGGACAGGTCCAGTGAACTAATAGGGATCCGAGATATCGCCCGAGTCAGCATCGGTTTTGGTCATTTGTTTAGCTCGAGAAATATATCACCCCTATTTTCTCCCTTGTTCGTAGTCGTAGTGTGACGATGAGTTTGATCCCTGCGTGGTCAGGGACGAGCGTGAGTGAGAGTGAAAAATCGTTTTGGATGAAATTTTTGAATTTGTCTATTCGGGAAAATCGAATCCAGATTGGAAAAAATCGGAAAAAATAGAAGAAATAAAAAAAAAAAAAAAAAAGAGAACAGGCTGGAAAAGACTATATAGACATTCTTCCATTAGCCTAGAGAGGTTGAAAGAGCTGTTTGCCAAACCTTTTACCGAAGGGACTTTGACCCTCGATCCTGCAGTGGATCCACTCGTTGCTGCGAGGACGTTTTAATAGCGATTTCGGCTTATTTTGGTTTACAAATTAAAGTGGTTCTCCAGCTCTTTACTCGATCGCCCTCACGTAGTATTATCAAACTGGCAAAAAAGAAAAAAAAAAAAAGGAAGAAAAAAATTAAAACGAAAAGTATCCCTGCAGGTTTCCGCCACCGCTGCCCGTTCAAGTGTATCGGAATATGTATATTTCCTTTTTCTCCCTCTTTGTGTCTTTTTTTTTTTTTCATTTTTTACCTTTTTAATAAACTTTTTCCACCTCCACCTCTTGATATAAATATATATCGTCGAGCTGCAGGATTTGGCATTATATTTTTATTTATTTTTTATTTCTTCAATATTTATTCTCTCAATATAATTCACGGAAATTGGTGTAACGGTTATGACATATGATATGATATACCCTTATGCCCTACCCCTAAGGAAATTTCAATCATTTATTTATTTATTTATTCAGATTATTTATTCCGCAATAATTAGTATAAATATGTTTAATATATTTATTTATTCTTCTTGTTCTTCAATTGGAAAAAAAAAAAAAAAAAAATTATTCTTTTATGAAATTCAATATTTAGGGGATGATTCAAGTATTCATCGAACTACAACTTTAAAACTTCTCTACTATACCACCTAGCTTGAGCGCATAACTATGACCAAGGCGGAAATAAATGCAAACCACCCTTTTCCCTTGGCGGAGATGAATTTCTCACGTCGTTGTCTGTTTATCTGACTAATTAGCCAGCCCCTGAGCCCCTGGCGTAGTTTATGAAATCCGATTGGCTATAACGCTTCCACACCCTTAATCAACTATTCATCATAAAAAATTAGAAAAAAAAAACAAACTATAACATGATTTTTTATGATATTCAAGATGATTTTTTTTTTTTTGTTTTTTTTTTTGTTTTTTTTGCTCGAAGGTCTTCTTCTTCCCTCTATATACTATAAAATAAAAAAACAGGGAAGATTTTCTTGTCAAGGAGTGTGAGGGTGGATTCAAGAGCTCCGTATATATTATAGGGACTCGTTTAAATTATGGGGAAGCTAGTGCGAAATAGTATAGGTATAAAAAATCTTGAAAAATCTTGAAAAATTTGAAAAAAAAAAAAAAAATCTGAGTCATTTTTAGAGTTGGGACAACGATATAAAAAATCGCGAATCAAATCCGAAAGATCGAGGGTCAGATCCAGGTCGATTCGATACCGTATGGAAAGCCCCATATGCACATGCAGTTTTATACATACATGTATTATTTTTTGACTTCATTTTTTTTTTTTTTTTTTTTTTACTCTCTCTTCTCTACTAGGAAGGGAGAATTTTTCATTGTTAACGTTTCCTCAAACCCCGTAGACATACGGTGCACCACCGTCGCGCCTCCTATATGTGCGGGAAATAAATACAAATTGCTGGATTACTTGGCCTTATTTTTCCAAGATAGGATGCGAGGTGCTCTGCATGCGACATTCGCCTGTCGCTTCTTCATTTTTTTTCACCCCATTTGAATTTTTTTTTTTTCTTTCTTATTTTTTTCAATTTTTTTTTTTTTTTTTCTTTCTTTCTTTCTTCTTCTTCTTCTTCTGTTACTTTTTTCAACGTACCTACCTACCATTTCCGTGAAAAATGACGAGGATCAAAAAAAAAAAAAAAAACGCGACGAAAATTTTCTCTCTCTGAATTATTTACCTATAAATTTTACGCGGTGAAACCGAAGATAGGTAGGTATATATATATTTTCGATAATAAATAAATAAATCTGTATAATTTTTTTTTTTTTTTTTTTTTTTTTTTCATATACAGTTTAATAGTTGTTTTTCCCATGAAACGCACATTTCTCACAGTTTTCTATGGCACCCTGTGTTTTTTTTTTTTTTTTTCTTTCTTTTTCTCTTTATCCGACGAAACTCGTCACCCTATCTCCGCTATATATATATGAATATATATACACTAGAAATATATCTGTATATATATATTTATACCTACAGCTATATATATATATATATATACCACTTGGCAATCAATAGCATTAAAATCGTCGGAAATATTGCGTTTGGCGATAAAATGAACGTAGGATGAGTGGGAGGGTGGATAAAGCATGTTCCGCAAAGGAGGAAGAGAGAAAAAAAAAACGAAGAAATAGCAAAAGGAAAAGGAAAAGGAAAAGGAAAAGGAAAAAAAAAAAAAAGAAACGTGGAGGAGGAAACTTTGCTAAAACTTTTATAACAGCGAAATAAAAAACAGATATATAGACCGGATTTGCATTGGGGATTCTAGGACTCTGTCTCACTCATTCCAATTCTTATTCGACGATATTATGTAGATTGATTTACCCTTAAATTGAAGAAAATGAAAATCTCGATATATTTTATTATCATTTATTATTTCATCCCTCTAGCTGCAGATATTTCATTTTCCAAATTTTTCATCGATTTATTGATCTATATATTTTATTATACAAAGTGTGTAGGTACCTATATGTATATATATATATATATATATTGCAAATGTCTCGTCAATTATAGAGAAATCGCCTATAAGCTAACGGGACAACCGAAACACGAAAACAAACTAATAATTCTAAACACCAAGAGAAGAGAGAGAAAGAGAGAGGAGAGAGAAAAAGGGACCGAGCGGGGTATAGCCCAGGGGTGAATAGGCAAGGGAATCCCCATGGAAGGCGTTGTTAAAGTCAATTGCGCGGAACAAGTATTTGCCAAACTCCTATACGAAATCAGGATAAAGTTGAACTTTCCATCGATTTTCGGAAAGCAATACTATATACAGTTATAGTACTATATATATTTCTTTAAATCCCCTCGGATCGGTTTTGCTTATAGGGTACATACATATAATATATCAGGGGATGATGAAAAATGCTCCTGCTGCACTTTTAAACATTCCCAAAAAAAAAAATCCATTGTGGACGTTTTTTTTTTTTTTTTTTTTTTCTTTCTTCAAGGATTTGCAATTTTTTTTTTATTTTTTGTACAAGTGTTGGAAAACTCGCGTGGAAATTTTCGTTTCTCTATAATAACGATTGAAGAAATAATTTAGCGACAAATTTATCGTCGCGGGGAAACGAAAAATCCCAAAAAAAAAAAAAGAAAATTAAATAAAAAAACAAAGTTTTTCACGCGAGTTAATTAAATACTCGTTTACCGGTATATAATATCACCGATAAAGAAAGGAACGCGACAGAGCGTGGATTCCGAGTGGACATGGGAGCCTGCCTGGGGCCAACGTGGTTGTAACCGTTAAACGAAACCACGAAAATTTTTTCGTTTTTACTTTAATTAAATATTTTCCGATTACCACCGACCGGGTTTAAGGGACTGTAGACAAATTTTACATCGTAATTTTCCTAAGCGTTAAATCTCGCGTGTCAATTATCCGCAAAAAAATTATTTCCGAATAAAATTATTAATGCACAAAGTGAAAAATAATATTAATTTTTCTTAAACTCGATATATCTTCGCAACGGTTTGTTCGGTCGAAAATTTACACTTAATAAAAAAGTTCCGTCTGATTGAGAGGCAAATTTTTTGTCTCAAAAATTTTACCAAAAAACTTAAGGATCTTGAGATAATCAACAAAGTAGTAATACAAGTTTTACTACTCCTTCTTCTTCTTCGTCTTCTTTTTCTTCTACTCCTTTTTTTTTTTTTTTTCTCTCTTATTTGATTTTCAATTATACGTTACCGCGATTCAGAGAACGAAGAATTTTTATACCTACCAGCTTAATATAATAATCATCGGAGTTAAAATATTTGAGCAAGATTTTTTACCAATTATAATTAACCCTAATTGTATTCATTTCCAAGGAGCTGCTGCTGCCACTGCTGCTGCTGTTCCTCCTGCTGCAGAAAAGAGATGAGAATACCAGGTCTGCTTAAGAGATTATATTAATTAATCTATTAAGATGTACATTTTTACCGTCTCGCCGTTTTATATACTCGTATTGCTTATACTATCACTTGACATTTATATTTAAAAATATATATTAATTCCGTAACTTATATATATATAATAAGAGAAAAGAAAAGAAAATCATGGAAATACAAAACATGTATAAATATATATTTAATATCTGATTTTTCAATAGCCTTTATAATTATTAATTAGCTACCTACCCCCTGCAGAGTTTTAACTTTGACTTTCGACGTCTCACTCAGCTAAGGTTTGATATTAGCATGAATTTAATTAATATATAACCACCTAAGTCCTTCGCGTAGTCTGCAGTCTTTATATTGTATAAATATATTTATTGTTCATAAATATTCATGCATTTTCATATTTAATATCTGAATTATATTATATTATAATATATAAAGTTTTCTTTAAGGGGCAGGAGGGGGTTGAAATATCAGCTCACAGACTATAATATAGAAAATCAAATAATTTTCACATCACAGGGATCAGCGAGTAGATAGATTTCTATTTTTTTTATTTTTTTTTTATAACTTTCTATAAAATAACTTACAAAAAAAAAAGGGGGGGGGGGGGATTCCCTTTTTTTCACAAGTAAAACAAACAAACGGTCAATAAGTTTGTGTAAAAAAATCTCCTCCTCGTTTAAACGACACCAGCCTATCCCACCGCTGTCACCACTTTTATCTTTTTTCCAACGAAGACATTATCTCCGACTAAAATCTACCGGGTTAAATCTCTTGTAAATTTTTTTATTCGAGAATGAACAAAAAAACTGGTAAAAAAAAAAAAAAAAAGGAACCAGGGGTTGATTAATTGTTTTTGTTTTTTCTTTTTTTTTTTTTTTTTTTTTTTTTTTGTGTTTCCTAAATTCGGTGATTTTAATGCCTGCTTTCTGGAGCATCTTATAGATTTTGCGTGGGTGTTTCGAAGTCGGAAGTATAATATTCCTGGTTGTTTACTCCTCGGAAGTAAAAAGCGATAAGTATAGGCCTGCAAAGGCTGACTGGCTCCTCGTAGACGATTGGAGGCTCAACAAGGGCGTGGGCGTAGGGGGTGGAAGGCACTCATCTATCACCTAAAATCGAGCCGACGATAAGAGCGAGAGATGATGATATACCTATTATTGTTAAGCTCTTTTTGGACCGGGGAGTGCCCAGTATAACCTTTTTCATGGAAATTCTGTTGTGCTCAAAAGTTGCGCTGTTTTGATGACGTTGTACTAAAACCGCAAGTAGGTGGTATCCCTAGGGACGACCACGTGGGCCACGATGACGTCGCTGTTATCCTTCACCTAATTCTTTTTTTTCATCTATTTTGCTATTTTTTTTTTTTTTTTTTTTCCCTTTTTTGTACACAAAATCTTTAATCGGTTCAGATGAAAAAAAAATTAAAAAAAAAAAAATTGTAGAAAGCATTTGAAACTTTCAAGAGTTATACTATTATACATGTATTAAAAAATAAATATAATAACATTATGTACACCGATTACACCCAAGACGCAGATAAAGACGAGAGGGTTAAAGAGGCGGCGAGGCAACTGGGTTAATTTATCACCACCAAATTTTAAGGACGAAGAAAACCTTGGGGTATTTTACGGCAAGGACGTGATACCGGGTTGAAATTTTGCTGTAAGGGTGAGGGAAATAGCCCCCTTTTACATACCTACCCCCGTGGCTCGATGATTTTCTTTTCTTTTTTTTTTTTTTTTTTCTTCTTTTTATTTCTCTCAAGGATTAAAACTAAAGGTGAAGAAGTAAAACTGAAGGGATTTTGACTGAACATATTTTGCAAACAAAATTTTACAGATGCGGAAGAGGAATTAATTTCTGTAAATAAGCGTGCACTCAGAAAAATAACAACCAAAATTTGGTTATTATATGCACAATCACATTTTTTGTTCAGTCAATCAAATTTTTTGTTCAGTCAACCAAAAATTTCATTGGGATAACCAAAATTTTGTTGGGAAAACCAAATTTTGTTGGGACAACCAAAATTTTGACTATTCCAACAAAATTTTTGATTGACTGAACAAAAAATGTGATTTTGCATATAATAACCCAAATTTTGGTTGTGTCCCCACACAGCACCCAATATTGCAGCAATATTGCTCATATTGCTCCAATATTGCTGCAATATTGCAATATTGCTGCAATGTTGCTACAATATTGGGTGCTGTATGGGTCAACAAGACTTTTTTCTGAGTGTGGCACAGCTTTTAGAATATTGAAGCTATATTCGTATATGCAATTCCGTGTAAAAGCAACCCGCGACCATTAAGCTATTTTGCAATATTAATGTTAACGCACTTCTTTGGAATGACGAAGAAGAAGAAGAAAAACCGTCCTTAACCACTTTTCTATGCACAAAGGGATTTAGAATTGCGAATGGTTTTGCTGTCCGAGATACCCGGCGCTTATACGTATATTATACCAACCCTTGTTTTTAATATATCAGTCGCATTGGTAGTTTGCTGCTACTAGCGCGAGTAAATTTCTTTGGCAGTGTTTTTTTTTTTCTTTTCCTAATTTTAATAATTGCCATGTTTGAAACCCTCTTCTCTGTAGTGTACAGCCACTCTACTAATCCAACGTAACAACCAACTGAATTAATAATTTCACAATTTCTAGTCTCTTCAACTGGAACTATACATTTCTCTCTGAAGTAATAATAATGAAGTATTCCATTTTTTTGAGCTCTATAGGACAATATTTACTACTGTCTCAGTGAAGTTGAAATTTCGAAATTTTGCCAATTTTTGGCAATTTCAAAGTTCTCAGATCAAAGTCCTCATCTGGCTACCTCTAGGTTCTCATTCAATGAGGATGTTGGTTCAAGATGAGACTCATACGATAATACTTAGTACTGCCTCAGAGACATTGAAGTTTTTTCACTATTTAGGGGTTTTCATAGAGATTTGATCGCCAGGTGCTGCGCATGAGACAGTCTTTTCTTAAGATTTTAAGGAAGAAGTACACGAAGTTCGCAGTCTGTGGGACCATTTTTACTACTGCCTCATGTTGCTAATTTTACTTGAAGGAAAATCGCCCTCAATGAGGCAGTAGTAAAAATGGTCCGGCAGACTGCAAACTGCTTGGATTTCTTTGTTATATTGGTAAGATGGAACTGTCTCATGAGCAGCACCTGGCGATCGAATCTCCGAAAAAACGCAAAATATTGAGAAAAAAAACTCCAATGTCTCCAAGGCAGTACTAAATATTATCGTACGAGTCTCATCTTGAACCAACATGCTCATTGAATGAGAATCTAGAGGTAGCCAGATGAGCGCTTTGATCTGAGAACTTTGAAATTGCCAAAAATTGGCAAAATTTCGAAATTTCAACTTCACTGAGGCAGTAGTAAATATTGTCCTATAGAGCTCAAAAAAATTGAAATAATTTTTCAAAATTACAAACAATATATTCACGAATGAGCAGCAACATATGAGAAATTGGGTCTTTTTTGAGTATGTATCGATAATAATTAAATTGATTAAAATTGTAAAATAAATCTCGTAGTTATTAGGACGATGTGACAATTATTATTATTAAAACACAAGAATCGTTGTAATTAATTAGAGATTTTACAAAAGACGCGAATCTCATCTGTGTCTTGGTGTAATAATGGTGCATTAGAAAGCTTAAAACTTGTGAAAGACATTAAAAGAGGTAGGTGGTGAAATAAGGGTAGTCTCTCGGGGTGCTGCGTATTTCAACGGTGGTTTGAAATAATATATTTTCTTTTTGAAATTAATTCAAATGAATTTGCGGCGTAACAATCGAATGAAAAATCTTCTCGAATCATTAATTATTAGATAATAGTACCGTGTTTCCATGTTCAAGGATGATAATTATTGTTCTTTTAGATACCGCAGCTATACTACCCCTACATCTACCATTAATAATTATCGTCGTAAATGTCTCGGTGTACAGTACCTTGTATTAAATATTAAAAAGGTTTGCGTGATGCTAGATATATTTCCGTAACGTATACAATTATACAAAGAAGCTATATTCAATCATCGAAAGGCCAGCAAAGATAATTAATAACTTTTCCATCATTTGACATCGAGGAAGTGACGTTTGACTAAGAATCTCTTAGTTCGTATATCCGTTTTGAATTTGTTGAGAAAATGAACGATTCGATCCGCCACATAGCGGAATAAGTAAATAACAAAAATTTTCAATCCTCAATATTCACAGAGCAGAAAATTCGATTCTGTTTGTTCCTCATCCTCGAAGTGGACTGCGGCATCACGTCGTCAGAAGCATATAACGTACGTCGTTGTATTTTTAATAACGAATCGTAGCTACGTAATCCGGCGTGATTGGAAAAGCTTTTTCTATACTAGTAGGATTCGATGCCATGTACAGCAGCAGCGACTTGAAAGAGAAACAATCTCCCGTTACCTACCAATCGCCAGAAAGCACGATCGAGAAGAAGGAATAGTTTTTTTTTTTTTTTTTTCAAGCCAAAAATCAAATTCCGTTTATCACTTCATCGACTTTATTATTTTCACCGGTGTTACCTTTTTCCACGAAACTGTCCAGTCGGCTTCAAGAAATAGCAGAATGGTCTTAAAAAATGCTCAAATCGAATGAAACGCACTCAGAAAAAGGTCTTGTTGACACAACCAAAATTTGGTTATTATAAAATTTTTTGTTCAGTCAACCAAAAATTTTATTGTGACCAAAATTTTGGCTATTCCAACAAAATTTTTGATTGACTGAACAAAAAATGTGATTGTCCATATGATAACCGAAATTTTGGTTGTGGCAACAAGATCTTTTTCTGAGTGCGGACCAAAACCTATGATTGATAAAAAGAACCAGAATGGATAACGCGATGTCGAAATGCACTGAATAAATGATCCAAATTGTTTGAAAAATGAAAAAATATAATGTGTATGATAATGTATGAGAGATTGATGCAATAGTTGTTCAACAACTGTGTGTAAAGAGGGATAGCAGTGTAATTGTGGTAAGGGGTAGGTAAAATGAAGTCGTTTTCGTTGCAGACGAGGTAGAGAGGTGTTATTTTCCAGTGTCGCACCGAGTTAATCTGCATCGTGGTTTTGTGCCAAAGTTGTGAAATAGACAACCTGCCAGAAAGTAAAGAGGGAGGTTTCCAGCTGAAATGGTTGACTGACGATGAAACAGAGACGAATTTTGTGTGGGCAAACTAACCAGCAGGGTGTAGAGGATATAGGTCTTACAAGCTAGTAAATTTCTCTCCTATGTAAGGGAAGTAAGTAAGTAAGTAAGCTCGTGGTATGATCACGAGCAGGACAACGAGAGAGGCATCCAACTTGCAGGAGGCAAACGTACTTAAAAAAGTTTTTAAATTTACGAAACCCAGCAAAAATGTAATATACATAGCCGCAGAAAGAAAAGTTCATCATCTGATGGTTGTGGCGCGGTTCAGCGGAAGACGTAGACGTAGACTTATACGTATATATATCCGGAAGATTTTTTTTTTTTTTTTCTAGTGTAGTAACGAACCTTTGCATGACAAACTCTCACCAGTTTCTTCTTCTTTTTTTTTTCCTCGAGTCAAAATATGCCGTTAGAAAATTCAAAAACTTTCAACTTTGAAAGTTCCTCTCGCTACTATGTCAAACACTAAACAAAATATGAGTTTGGCTTAACAGCTCGAGTTTCGTTTCGAGACGTAACTTCAACCCTCGGGCACATAATATAATCAGCTCATGCAGGACTACGCGTTTCGGATACAAGAATAGTATATATATAAGGGCATAAAAAGAGTTTCGAAGATTTTTCAGAAAGGACAACCAACCACTTTCTCGATTTGTATATCCTATTCATTTGAGGAATGAATTCGTACCCAAATAGCTTGTTTATTCGAGTAGGTATCTATTGCTGTTACTGATACTGGTATACACTCACTGGTTATATACAGGGAAAGAGAAACTGGCAAAGTATAATGGCCCAATTTCGATTCAATATTACTATTGGACAGATATATATATCTGTATACTGATCACTCCATGCTTCGATTGGATTAGTATTTTTCTTATTTTTGTATGTGTACTGCTAGCCTGATCTGTGATCCCACTTAGTACCTACCATCAAGAGTTTCCCAGTTCCAATTCCTCGCTCCATACTATCCCAAGTATACATTAGGCAGGAAGTTCTCCCTGCCGAATTTCGGGTATATTCTTGTTTATCGAAAGTCCCCTTATTCGAAAATATATCTGAAAACATATAAAGGCATTTATTTATACAAAATACGAAAATAGTATCTAAATGCAGAAAATTATGATGGTACGTAATAGAGGGGGTCGAACTGAGTAAATTGACCCACAGGACATGTGGTATCCGAAGTACCGGTCACGAGATACGGCCGCTTAAAAAATTGCGCTAGGTGCCAGCATGTAAGCGCACTCGACTTTTGATGCGAGTCGTAACACTTTTGAATTCGAAAAATTCAAACAAAAATACTTCTGATATCAAATTTTATTATCGAAACAAGTAACGTTGTTGTGTTTTGCAAAAATTCAATGTCGACAGTGTTTTCGGAGACCACATTCGACGCCCGATACAAATAACAGCACATTTCAGATTCCGGGTGAAAAAGAGCACGTTTCAAATTCCGGGTGGAAAAGAGCACATTTCAGATTCCGGGTGGAAAGGAGCACGTTTCAGATTCCGAGTGAAAAAGAGCATGTTTCAGATTCTGGATGGAAAAGAACACGTTTCAGATTGAGAATGAAAAATAGCACGTTTCAGATTCACTCGAAAACTAGCAGAATTCAGGTTGAACCGAATATTACTTATTAGCAAGTGTCAGGTAGGCTTATTATAAGATTGAATTGATCATTCAATGATAAAATTGAATCGAGTTTTTGTGCATAATTGTGCATTTCCAATTTCATAATAAACCTACCTGACACTTACTAATGAGTAATATTCGCTTCGCCTGAATTGTGCTGGTTTTCGAGTGAATCTGAAACGTGCTATTTTTCATTCTCAATTTGAAACGTGTTCTTTTCCATCCGGAATCTGAAACGTGCTCTTTTCCACCCGGAATCTGAAATGTGCTCTTTTCCACCCGGAATTTGAAACGTGCTCTTTTTCACCCGGAATCTGAAATGTGCTGTTATTCGTATCGGGCGTCGAATCATGTTCTGTAGGTCATTTTACTCAGCTTGACCGCCTCTATTGTCTTTTTGATTTTTTGCATTTAGTTATGAGACACCCTGTATTGGGATCCTTGGAATGGGCGTGGCTTTGAAATTTTAGCCTTCTTTGAGTAGTTCTATTTTCGTCACTAGTTGGCGTATCGCAGTTCTAAGCCCTCTCATTGGTTACTGTAGCCTTTTTTGAGTAGTTCTATTTTCTGCTACTAGTTGGCGTATCGAGGTTCTAAGGTTCCCAATATATATATGTATATTTTTTATATATATATAATAATGTAAAATTTAGCCAGTGAAAATAATAAATTAATTCAGACGCGAAGACGACTTGCTTAAGGCGACTTAACGAATATAGATTAAAAGTTTGAGGGTTGGTTCAGTCGGTTTGTTTGTATTTTAATGAAGGGGTGTGGGGGGTTATTTCGGGGGTGCGGAAGGGTTATGGTAATCCAATCCAGTGCGGTGACAAGAGTATAACGGAGAAGATCAGTTCCTAATTTAAAAAAGAAAATAATTTCAAAAATTTGTCTATCTATCAGCCTGGGAGAAAGCGTGATATCATAGTCTATACAGGGTGGTGTTTCACCTTTCGCTTTTCGCTTTTCCAGTTTAACGTTTTAAAGCGTGCAGCCTCGGTTCTTCGGCGAATAAATTCACACTTCACTCTTGTATTTTGCAAATTTAAGGGAAACAGCGCGGGCTACAAGGTCTGATTGTTTTAATATCGGGCCAGCTTTTGCTCGGTTTTGCTCGAGGGTTAAAACCCGGCATTCAAAAAGAGCCTGGGGGTTATAAGCGCCGCCGGGAGTCGGGTACGGGGAGAACATTTTACATCCCCATACTATCTCATATACTACTCGACGAGTAGAGGGAAACCCCGCTTTGACACACTGCCATAATTCCGACGATCGATAGCGATTCTCATTCCCTATTTAACTTCCCTTACTCTGCATTCGCCTTTAACACAAATTATCATTAGATACCTACAACGTGTTTCTAGCAATTATTATTTTTAATTTTTTTTTTTTTTTTCTCACATTTTCGTTTCATTTTTTCTTTTCTTTTTTCATTAAGACTAAAATTATGAAAAATATCAAAAAATCGTCAATATATTCGTTTCAATTTTTTTTTTTTTTTTTTTTTTTTTCGTTTCCAAATTTTGTCAGTTTTACATGAGAAAGAAATACATTGTGGGGGTGGTTTTCCACGTGGACGATAATATAACGGATGCAAATTCGACCCCTTGTTGTTTCTTTTTTCTTCTTTTTTTTTTTTTTTTTTTTTGGTTTTTTTCTTTCTTTCTCGTGTCTTTTCGCTCGTTCTTGAACAGGCGAAGCGAGGAGGTGGTTTATAGTCAGACGAAATAACTAAACACATTATACGGAATCAATGGGGATCATTTGTAAGGCGGTCGCGTCGCCGGATGGCCCATCATGGCTATGCTACGACGCCCTATACTCACTTTTCTCTTTCGCGCCTCATCCCTTTACTCAGCTTTATTCCCATAGCCGCAGTGCTAGCAAACGTTGCTATCTTGTTGTGCTACAACCCCATTCAACTTTAGTCGATGCAAAGAAGAAGAATAGGAAGAAGAAGAGAGAAAAGAAGAAGAAAAAAAAAAAAAAAAATGAAAAATCGTCGCTACTTATAATAACATCCCCTTTATACATATTTTCTTATATTCTTTTTTTCTTTATTTTTTATTATTCACCCTATTCCCGCTTCTCTTCTATATATATATTTTTTTTTTAACAAACCCTCCTAGATCACATTCACGTAATAAACACTTGAAAATTCTTATACAGTGCAAAATTTCTTCGACAAATTTCTTCCATTAAATTATACGTACACCTTCGTTGTAAATAAATGAGGGGGTTAATTTTCAGTGTTAAAAATTTTTCATCCCTTCTATATTATATCCATTGTATACCTATAAATATACCGTAAAATTTATACCAAAAATAAATATTCCATGTTTAATAATATAATATGTTATAAAATATATATTATATATAGGGGTGAGATTTCGAAAGGCGGAGCTGCGAGACTGTACATTAGGGTGGTTCAAAAAAGACCTGATATCTCAGATGTTGCTGCTCATTCGTGAATATGTTGTTTCTGATTTTGAAAAATTATTCCATTTTTTTTAGCTCTATAGGACAATATTTACTACTGCCTCAGTGAAGTTGAAATTTCGAAATTTTGCCATTTTTGGCAATTTCAAAGTTCTCAGATCAAAGTCCTCATATAGCTACCTCTAGGTTTTTATTCAATGAGGATGTTGGTTCAAGATGAGACTCGTACGATAATATTTAGTACTGCTTCAGAGACATTGAAGTTTTTTCACTATTTAGGGGTTTTCTTAGAGATTGGATCGCCAGGTGTTGCTCATGAGACAGTCTTTTCTTACCATTTTAAGGAAGAAGTACACAAAGTTTGCAGTCTGTGGGACCATTTTTACTACTGCCTCATGTTGCTAATTTTACTTGAAGGAAAGTCGCCCTCAATGAGGCAGTAGTAAAAATGGTCCCGCAGACTGCAAACTGCTTGGATTTCTTCCTTATATTGGTAAGATGAAACTGTCTCATGAGCAGCATCTGGCGATCGAATCTCCGAAAAAACGCAAAATTTTGAAAAAACACCAATGTCTCCGAGGCAGTACTAAATATTATCGTACGAGTCTCATCTTGAACCAACATGCTCATTGAATGAGAATCTCGAGGTAGCCAGATGAGCGCTTTGATCTGAGAACTTTGAAATTGCCGAAAATAGCTAAATTTCGAAATTTCAACTTCACTGAGGCAGTAGTAAATATTGTCCAATAGAGCAAAAAAAAAATGGAATAATTTTTAAAAATCACAAACAATATATTCACGGACGAGCAGCAACATCTGAGAAATTAGGTCTTTTTTGAACCACCCTACTGTACATATATATATAGCTGTGTCAGCAAATAATGTGGAAGCCGATGGACAGACGAATCGGGCCTGAGGGTTGGTTAGGAGTTATTGACCGGGAAGAAATCGGTGCCGTAAACAACCACCCTAAACACCCTTCTTCTTTAGGGGGGGTAGTTTTTTTTTTTTTTATTTTTTATTTTTTTTTTATTTTCACTATACTTCAGAGTGGCCCAAACAACAGACTGCATATATATATACCAGCGTCGACATTTTTCTTTGGATAACATTATATATACCTACCATCTCTGCTTGTATTAATAAAATAATTAAAGGGATGAAGTAATTTTTTTATTTTTATTTTATTTTATTTTTTATTTTTTTTTTTTTTTTTACTTTTTTGAATTAATTTTCATTTAAATTTATTCCACCTTTGAATATACCAAAGAATGAGTTAAGCAGCCCTTTTTTCGTCGCTTTGAAGACGCGGATATATACACATATGTATGTATGTGTGTGTGTGTGTGTGGCTGGTGCAATGTCCGAAAATTCTATACGCAAGAATAAACGCGGAGAATTGGTTTGTAATTCTGTAACTGCTTGGTGTTTAGCCCGGCCATACCCAGAGGCAATCGCTTTGTAAAGATGTGATGGGGATGAAAGGGCATATACCTATATATATATATATATATATATATACTATATATATTTCTCTTGTAGGCTCTACGCGTCCTGACCAGTGCGGTGAAACGGACTTAACAAGAGCTCTAATTTACGTTAGTCGTGCAGGTAACGCATTACATGTATAATATGCCTCGCGTTTCGTTAGTAGAAAAGCTCTTCTGAAAGGAAAAAAACCGAGAAAAAAAAAATAAAAAATAAAAAAAAAAAACGAATAATCATAATGCGATTCGATCGAAAATCGCAAGCGATAATGAAGGTATAAGAAGCTTATAGAAGATCTGCTGTAGTTATCTCTATCTACAGCTTGACTTGATCGCAGTTTCAAATTACACCCCTAAGTTTTTGTTATCTTTAACGAGTAAAGAGAAACGCGAAGACTGAATCTTGAAAGAATAAATAGCGTAGATACCGAGTCTGCATACGTTTGAATTCGGTAGTGGATATCTGGTTAATGGTTGAGTGAAGTCGATACTTGATAAAGCTGCTGTTACTACGCCGCAGTGCAGGGAGGCGATTTCATCCCCCTGAGGTATGGGGTTTGTCTTTGTCTTTGCCGTTATTTCCCGCCATTTGTTTCTTTTTCTTCTTCTTCTTCTTCTTTTTCTTCTTTGCTCTTCTTTTCTTTCAACGTTTATATACTCTTTGTACGCCCCTATTCCGTACAGACATTCGGCGAAAGGAAAGGAAAGGAAAGGAAAAGAGAGGAAAGAAAAGGAGAGGAAATGGAATGGTGCTGAACCTAATTCCGCACAGTCCACACTTTTTACGTAGCGATTTGGGACCCCGATTAAATCAAAGAACCATTAAAGTGCCCGCCGCGATGACCTCAGGACTGGCCGTTGATCGTTTGCTGTTTTTCTACTATGGTAGAGAGCTTGTCCTACCCTGAAAAAGGGATAATCTTCGACATAACCAAGGCTTACCAAGTTACCCTTACCCCGAAACTCTGCTCGGGGGGACGAGGACTATCGTAAACATCATTTTATATCAGGACACTGCAACTAGGTTGTGTAATCGATAAGTTGCATCAAGGAAACACGACTTTTACAACACTTTTTCAAATTCTTAAAATGGCGGGAAAACTTCAGAGCTCTATATCTCGGTTTCCGTGCAACGAAAAACAAACTTGTAAGATACAAAACGAAAGATGAATTCATCCTCTTCAAAATGAGACTATGCAGAACCATTTACAGTAATTCGATAAAAAGTTATGAGCTTTTTAGTAAACACATCGATTTCCTGATATGCTCTTATAATACTAAATCGGATATAAAATATATAGACCGTCTTGTATTTGTCAGATATCATACGTGCGCATCGTGCGTGGGACCGGGGTCTAACAAATAGGGTGAAGGATGTCGTCACCTTCGGGTATACATATATCTATACACAAGAAACCTCTAAGGGTTGTACAAGCTTTGGGAGGAAACCAATGATGACCTTACAGAAAGGCAGCTATCTGGTCAGCGTAAACAGCCAGCAAAAACGGAAGCAAAACCTTTCCCTAACTTCTGCAACCACCAATACTTACCTGGCCTTGGATAATTCAAAAATAAAATCCACAATCCCTGAACAAGAATAAAATTAAGAATAAGAATAAGAATTAAATAAAAAAAAGTTAATAGCTGATTTGAATAAAAAGAACAATAAATTATATCAGAAGTATAAAACTGAGTTAAAGTAGAAACAGGGTTAGGGGTTGTAAACAAGGGGGTTCCCCGGTCGCTAAAAGATACCCACTGGTTTTCCCCTAAAACTTAATCGTATCAGCTAATCTTGGAAGAGCTGCACTTTGGATCCCCAAGCTGCAGTTAAGGTCTCCGACATCATGGGACAGTCTTAAGACATTATAATACTTGTATAGAAATGTGTGAAGGTTTTTTTTTTTTTCTTTTCTTTTTTTTTCTTTTCTTTTCTACGTGGGACAATTATGTTATACGTAAAAAATTGGAGAAAAATAATAAAGAGACGGGCTCTGACAATGTCCGAGTGTTTTTCTGCTATGGTCCTGTTATGGTTACTGCTTATGGCTGCTACACATCCGAACTAGCCAATGTAATAGTGGTACGTTACTATCTGACCCCCATCGGCTTATCCCAATCTCTCAGAAGGATATCGGAACTCACGTCTTCCGATGTTATTTTGAATTGCCTACCCGATTGGCCGAGTAATCTTTCCTGGGAGAAAAGAAGAAGAAGAAGAAAAAGAAGAAAAAGCAACTTTTCGCTTAATCCTTGTATTTATTTCTTATTGGCCAGTTTCGGCGAATCCCTTATATGTAATTCTTACCCTAAAATCCACCCTTATACTTGATGAAATTGATCATCCTTGTTTTTGATAACTGTTTCTTTATTTCCGGTCTCATCGCAGTTATCAAGGGGTTTTTATTTTATTTAAAGGTATGGCTCCGGCTTTTTTTTCATCAGGCTCAAAACTTGAGGGCGGTAAAGAACCACCACCGTCTTACGCCCAGCTCCTCTCTCGTTCGAATACATTATTTACTATTCTTATTTTGAGAGTCTTAGAGACGGAGGGGATCCTCCACTCTTATTATCGCATCTCTCTTTTCCTCGCCACTTCGTTTTGGGGGATCCCTCAAAGAGGAGCGATTGCGGTACTCTCCAACCCCCGCGCGGTAAGCTTTGTGCATTACCAAATACCCTTAAATACAGAATCCGTGAATTGGGTAGGTAGGCATATCGTTTCATTCTTACCTCTGAGAAGAACTTTTACTTCTTCGCAATTGGCGGACTTTAGATCAATGGAATTTTTCTTTCATAAAAATTCGTGGTTTCAATTTCCGGATTAGGCTGCACACTTTTCTTGAACAACGAACTCGCAACGATTATCCGGAATAGAAACCTCAGTCAAACTTCCGGAGAATCTCATAATGGAAACCATCAGTGGCAGCCCAACCTTGACCTTAACTATCCTAAATCACATGTCATTAAACCCTTGCAGGGTTCTAATCTAATTCAAAGTTAAACTAAACTTAAGAAAAATTCAATCCACATCACGTGTTCACCAGCAGCTAGCATACCGAATAACGATATCAAAGATTAATCAAACTTGGATTATCTGTACACACATACATGTGTATCACACCATCATTCACAACTGCAGCAAGGATCGTCAGGATTAAGAGGAGAAGGAGGATGAGGAGGATGAGGAGGAGGATATAAATTCTCTGCTAAACGTATACCTACTTCCTCCTTACAGGAATCCAACGATAAACAGTATGAGTTTCTATACAGGGTGGCTGCGAACAAGGTGCTTTAATTTTTGGGTCTGATCGATGGTGGTCTGGCTTATCAGATTGCCATTCGAAATAATGATCTCCGTTTCTGCGTCTCTGACCCAGACAGCACGGAATATTACCCAATATTGTAGCAACATTGTAGCAACATTGCAACATTGTAGAAACATTGTAGCAACATAGCAACATTGTAGCAACATAGCAACATTGTAGCAACATTGCAACATCGTGGCAACGTTGTAGCAACATTGCAACATTGTGGCAACGTTGCAGCAACATTGCAACATTGTGCAAACATTGCAGCAATATTGTAATGTTGCTACAATGTTGCTACAATATTGGGCAATATTCCGTGCTGTCTGGGGAGATACAGATTATTCGAAAAGTTGGCTCCTGCATTTAGGCAGCCAACTGCACAGTGGCGACCAGTGGTCTGTCTGGTTTTAGGCGCACAAGACCGCTGAATGGCGTCACAACACTTTCCCAGTTCATGAATCACTGGACTATACGACACAGACGTGCGAAAACAACATACCGAAGAGTTGGTTTACAATATTTTCGAAATTCTTGAACTGCAAAAGCGTTATGACTCCTTTGCCTGAAAGCAGACAGCCCACTGTTCGCCTTTGTGTAGTTTGCTGCATGAATGCAGGCGCCATTGTGACTTTTTGAATGATTTGTTATCTTACAGACGTTAGGATGAAGATTAGTGCTAAGAATAGCATCATGTCCCAATATTAGATCCCTTGATTCGTGCGGGCACCCTGTATAGAAGCTAAATATATATGAGATATCATGCAGGTGTTGTCGGAGATTTATTAGACACGAGACGTCTGGGAGGCAATTAAATACTTACCAAACGATCTTGAAACCTCAAGGGGAAAGCCAGCTGATGTCGTCAGTCTCGCCCATCCGTTAATCCGCAAAGATACCGTGTCCTAATTAGCAAAACGTTGTTACACACGTGTGTGCTTTCTGCTCGAGGGTGGTGGGGAATGTGTAACTGTGTTTTTTGTTGCATTATATGTTAAATTAAATCTCTTAGGGGATGAGGGTGAGGGCGAAGAAGAGGTGAGCCCTTCTCAACTCCATTCCATTCCACTCCACTCTCGAATATCTGCTATCTGTTAAGTCTCTGCGACGACCTCTCTGCCAGGCGCGACACAGTACGGCTCAAAGATAAATGGGGACCGTTCTGACTACTCCAAGAGGCTCAATATTCGCGTGACGGTATTAACAAAGCCCTAATAAATAGACGGACATTGTTGTGGTGGTTTAATTTACTCGGAACATAATGTACTCATGCCTGCAGATGCAAAATTTCTTCAAATTTTTAGTCCATGCATCGCTTTAGTGCAGTTCTTTAGCTTTTTTCATCTTTTATGGGTTTTTGTTCAACCCCTAGTCGAGGTTGAAGTCTGGAAAAGGAGATGGTATGCAAAAGAGATGGAGAGTAAATTCGATGGACATTTATCCAATTAACCAATTCTGGTTCTGGATCTGGTCTGCACCCTTTAGAAAGAGAAGGAGCAGCAGGAGGAGGAGGAGAAGGTACCTATAATGTTGATCTGTTATGTTTAATTACACCAGGCTGATATTGACGGCTGGTATGTGGCACGAGGGCCGTATTGAGTGGGGGGATAGGGAAAGCTTTACTGGATGCTTGTTCACAAAGTTACCCCGTTTCTCGTCGTAGCCGCGTTTGAAAAGGGGTTGAGAGCGATGGGCGAGAATAGCAAGAGTCGTGGTGCTAGGATTCTGTCGAACTAAATGGCTAGCAATATTGTCCGCCGAGATGCTCTGACAAGGGGAATTAATTAGAATAACCAAAAACTTTGGCTACACCTTCGGCGATCACACCCCTCCCCGCGACGAAGGGCATGTGCATTGAACCCTTTTTATCGGCTATCTGTCCTCCCAGACATTTTATTATTATCATCCTCCATGGAGTTTCATTTTCCTTGAATGTATAAAGTTCTGAAAATTTTCTTTCTCTTAAGTAAAAATGGTCAAAAAAAAAAAATGACCATCCCCCTTCCCTTCTGCAATACGGGTTTGGAAAAGGAGTTTTGCATGACTAACGAGGAAGACTTCGTGCAAACAATTATACCTTATGACCTCGATTTAAGACTGAGTAATGGGGTGTATTAAAACTAATACCAGCCATCTCATCAGCGATTTCTCAACGATGGATTCACTTTGAGAGAAGACTCTCTCTCTACCCGGCTGCAACACTCGTTTCACATTTATATAAAACAATATTCAACGTTTTTAGACCCCCCTCGTTCCCCGTTTCGCCATAAAATCGTTTAAAATAAACGGTTGGAGCTTCCGAAAGGATGAAGGAGAATTTAAATATACCAATTTAATTACCCGACATTAATATGAACAGATGTTAGCCTAGATTTCCTTCTTTTTTTGTTTTTCGTTTTTCTTTTCTTTTTTTTTTCTTACCCCTCCGGTAACAAAAAAAAAAAAAAAGAACCACCCCGAACAGAATCATTTGTCTTTCGAGGTAAAGCCTTGCACTAAGGATTGTCAGGGATAAAGTGTTAACTTGGCTACAGGACATTTACGATCGATGATGTAGTCCCTCTTACTTGTTACGAAATCACCCTTATCTAACGATAAGACACGATGAAGAATTAGAAAACGGTTTAACTATATACTTGTATAAGAAATCGTTCAATAATTCTACACTCAGATTCGTTTTCTATATAATATAGAACAATTCTCATCGACAACTTGTACATAAAACTTTGAGGATCTGAACTAGGCTTCCGTATTTTTTATTCCTGTTTCTACTTTCTAGGGGATGTAAAACTGTCGGAAGGTAACGCGGTGGGGGTAATTTAGGTGGAAATGAATATTTTCCTGTACAGATATCCGGGGGGAGGGCTGCAATTAAGGAAGACAAATCGTGCAAATAAGAGTCTTGCGGGGGATGTTGAAAGAAAAAAAAAAAAAAAAAAAAAGGAAAATAAAACAGAGACAGAAATGAAGGTGACAGGATTACAAGAGAGAAAAATCTGCATAACTTTCTTACAACCCGGTCGCGTTATACATATAATATAGATATATATTATGTATATAGATAATATATATATATATATATATATATAAAAGCCACAGGAAAAGAGAAGAACGAAGAGAACAGAACAGATGAAATACTTTCTGGCGCAGAAAATCAAATTAGGAATGCCGCGAAGGACTTCAAACCACCCCCTTCCCTCCCTTCGCCACTTCTCAGCTAAAGCTCTCTGTATTCCTGTCTTTTTTAGCCTGAGCTATACACAGAGAGTGTCTCTCCTCAACTAAGAAGTAGAAATCAGGAATATTCAGAGGGTATTGACGCGAAATGCTTAAAAATAAAATCACGTCTTTACAGCCCCGCATCGGATATTCCAAAAGACGAATTGTAATTGGTCTTCCGGTAAGTTAGACGCCAGTTTCTTTTACCCCCCCCCCCCCCCCCCCCCCCCCCATAAAAATACATCAAGCACCACGATCTTGAATAAAATTAAAAATCAAAAATGGAAAAAAAAAAAAAATTCTTCAAATTACTTCGATACGTCCAAAAGTTATCACGTTGACGATTTAAAGTACAAACAACTGACAATCGGTAAACCGATTGCATTGTTTAAGGGCTGTTTGGTTTTTTTTTTTTCAAAGGTTTTTCACTAAGGGTGAGAATCTGCATGCTCGTTCGGACTCTTGATCGAAAATTTAGTACTATACATTAGGGTGCTTTTTTTGAAACGACTATTTTTTTTTTTTTTTTTTTTTTTTGCAACTCCCCATTGAAAATCTTGTTGTAGACGTCGAAAAGGGAATCCTGTCCAATTTTTAGCTCTTCATTCCAATTTCAGCACTCGCGCTTATCTTTTTAAGTTTTCCCATGCTAAAAGCATGTAAACATTACGAATTTTTCTTTCGCCGCGCAAAACTCAGCCGCATTTCAATGGATTGTTCTCATCCAAGATTCATTTTACAGAGAATTTAGTGTTCTTCAAAAGTGACATTGGTAGTTTGGCTGTGGTTTCAACCGCTGAACCTGTGTGAGCCTTCAAAGTCGATTTTATGCATAATTCTTCTTTCTCGCTGTGGGCGAATAAACAGTTGGACTAGGAGAAAAAATCTTCGTAACAATTTTGTAGGAAATTTATTTCTCTAGAAAAAAGTCCAATGCATAAAGTCTCTCAAACCAATATTTCAAAAGATATAAGGACTTTGATTCTTTTAAATATAAAATTCCAACAAAATGTCAAGTTCAATATTTTCAAGTCAGTCAAACTATCTCGGGCACTTTTGAAGAACACTAAATTCTCTGTCAAATGAGTCTAGGATGAGAACAATCCATTGAAATGCGGCTGAGTTTTGCGTGGCGAAAGAAAAAGTCGTAATGTTCACATGCTTTTAGCATGGAAAAACTTGAAAAAAAGAGCGTGAGTACTACTAGAATCGGAATTAAGAGCTAAAAATTGGACAGGATTTCCTTTTCGACGTCTACAACAAGATTTTCAATGGGTAGTTGCAAAAAAAAAATAGTCATTTCAAAAAAAAGCACCCTACTATACACACTTACTTCAAAGGTGGAGAAGTAAATTGAGAAAATTAATGACGAAGAGCTAAACTACCCCCTTGAACATACTTTACCTCGCACAAATCTTTCTGCGGTTTTGGATCGTTGATTTTTTGGGATAATAGTTGCTAATGGATCCCCGGAAATGTTGCTCGGTTGATCTTTGAGTCTTGAGTAGTTATATATTTCGCCTCTCCGGTTTTAGCCCCGCACGCGAAACACACAGTTGGGGGATTTATCGTACCTTGTATCGCAAAGGGATGATTTCTAAAAGGAACTGGTGAACTATAATGAAAATCACCGTGCAGTTTCCAAGTTTCGAAAATGAAATAAAAAATAAAAATAAAAAAATAGAAGATATTTGTAAACTCTGGCGGTATAACAATAAGGGATGAATACCTACGGCAAGCATGTTTCGACGTTGGTGAGGAGGAAAAGTTAAAACGACCAGTGGCAACACCAGGCTGCTACTTCTCAAGACCTAAGAGCTAGAGCGTGTGAACTACTCCGCAAGATGTTGCATCCCATTACAATCCCCACGGGCAGCTCGGTCTCGAGAAGAAAAGTGGTAGTCGTGGATATACACGTCCTTGTATGTAGGTATTTGTGTTTAAACCCTGTCTCAGTATGGGTTTAAAACCTGAGGGTTGAATACTTGCTGGTTTGCTGGCTGGGTTTACCGAGGCCAAGAAACAGGGGTGCAAGGCAGGGTCCGACACCCTGATCGGAAAGGCATAGCAGTCGCTTCTCTTGAATACCAAACGAAACAACTTAAGAGAATACATAATGTTACACAACTCTCTACAGAGCGGAAGAAAACTTTTATCTAAAAACTATAAATTTATTTGATAAACGATCACAAGACATTAAATTATATGAAATTCACCGTTGAGAGAGAAGAACAAGAAGATGAAGAAGATGAAGATGAGGAGGAGGAGAGAATTCATGCAGTAGGTACCACTTCGTGAAAACGTGCGATGATGATGTAATAATTTTCTTTTTCTTTTTCTTTTTCTGCTTCTATTTTTTTTTTTTTTTTTTTCTTTTCTAGGTACAAATGAACAAATGAATTAATGAATAAATAAGTAAAAGAGGTGGAGTAGCGATAACGATTCTGTGGGCAAAATAGCTCGTTTAGAATCCGGCAAGATTAAGGGAAGTTTAGGTTTAATAGCTCACTTAAACCCCACAAAGTGGTGATAATAATTAAAGTTTCATATACATGGTATAACCCGGCGTTGCCTATTCGTAACACGGTGTATATCTACCTACCTTTCTACCTACCTACCTACAGCTACCTACCTTGGAAAACAAGATATTATCTTGAACCACAAGAATTAGGGAAGCGAGTTAAACCAGCGATTTGTCGCGTGGCGTCAAGCTAATGGTACATGTGATACATGGCATGCGACGGAGCATGCAATTAAATTAAATTATTTTGTACATCAAGAAAAAAAAAAAAGAACATTTCTTAGCGATTTGAAGAAGAAGTTTTCGGCTATTTTTAATCCTCCAATTCGATTAAATTGGTTCAAAATTTAGGGAGATTTTTATTTTAATTATAATTATGTGAACTGATTTAATTTCAAATTTCTTTTTTTTATTCAAATTTTATCATTAATTTCATTATATCAAATTTCAAAAACGCATAACTATTTCGTAGATATTTTTACGTTTGAAAAATATTTCCACACAGTACCTAGTATACTATGTCAAACAGCGATTAATTTATAATTCAGGATAATCTTTCCTTATTCCTCAAATTGCTTAGTATAGTGAAAGTATACGATAGTAAAAAGAGACTCATTTTCGTTTTTTTTTTTTTTTTTGTTTTTTGTTTAAAAAGCCAATAAATTTTAATTGACTCATCGTCGTAAAAGACTCGGTGATAGTCTCGTTTTAAAATATAAGAATTATAACGGCCAATTAATATACACAGAAAGAAAGGTTGACTTGATTCAAGATAATTTTGCGGTCCAAAAATGAAGACCGAAATTTTCTCGGATCAAATCAAAAATTTTTCTCGAACCAAGAAAATTCTCCCAATGTCCCAAATTGTCCCAATGTCCGAAATTCTCCCAATGTCCCAAATTCTCCCAATGTCCCAAATTGTCCTAATGTCCCAAATTCTCCCAATGTCCCAAATTGTCCCAATGTCCCAAATTGTCTCAATGTCCCAAATTGTCCCAATGTCCCAAATTGTCCCAATGTCCCAAATTCTCCCAATGTCCCAAATTGTCCCAATGTCCGAAATTCTCCCAATGTCCCAAATTCTCCCAATGTCCCAAATTGTCCCAATGTCCGAAATTCTCCCAATGTCCCAAATTGTCCCAATGTCCCAAATTGTCTCAATGTCCCAAATTGTCCCAATGTCCCAAATTGTCCCAATGTCCCAAATTCTCCCAATGTCCCAAATTGTCCCAATGTCCCAAATTGTCTCAATGTCCCAAATTGTCCCAATGTCCCAAATTGTCCCAATGTCCCAAATTCTCCCAATGTCCCAAATTCTCCCAATATCCCAAATTCTCCCAATGTCCCAAATTGTCTCAATGTCCCAAATTGTCCCAATGTCCCAAATTGTCCCAATGTCCCAAATTCTCCCAATGTCCCAAATTGTCCCAATGTCCCAAATTGTCTCAATGTCCCAAATTGTCCCAATGTCCCAAATTGTCCCAATGTCCCAAATTCTCCCAATGTCCCAAATTCTCCCAATATCCCAAATTCTCCCAATGTCCCAAATTGTCCTAATGTCCCAAATTGTCCTAATGTCCCAAATTCTCCCAATGTCCCAAATTGTCTCAATGTCCCAAATTCTCCCAATGTCCCAAATTCTCCCAATGTCCCAAATTCTCCCAATGTCCCAAATTCTCCCAGTGTCCCAAATTATCCCAATTTTCTTGGTTCGAAAAAAATTTCGATTTGATCCGAGAAAATGTCGGTCTTCATTTTTGGACCCCAAAATTATTTTGAATCAATAATAATTTTCTTGGCTCAAGTTAACCTTTTTTTTTCTGTGTAGGTACTATCGACGGTTGAATTCGAGACTATGTGATATTCTATAATAAATAATAAGGCAGAAAAAAAAAAGTTTGTCTAAATTCGAATATGAAAAACAAAAAATTTCATATTTTTTATTCTGCTATATATCTATAAATACGTATATATAGTATATGTAATATTATATGTATATATGTATGGTAATCTATATATAATATATTTGCGAAACATGTTATCCGCATAAGAGAGAAAAAAAAAAAAAAAAAAAAAGAAAAATTCTCATCCGATATATATATACAGCGAATCGAGACCCGCACGAGAAAAGCGACATTGAGCAGTGTTTCCAGTTTATTGGTCGTTTAGACCCTTAGATTTAAAAATATATATTATTCTTCAAAATATATGGGCTTTATATATCGTTATGGAGCTTAGGCGGTGCACATATACCTATATGCAGACATAAAACTGTATAGGTATAAAATAACATGTTCTCCACCATCCCCCAACCCCCACTCGCCGAAAAAACTTTCGAACTACACGTACCTAAACGCCAACGTACATACATATATATATATATATACCTTACCAAGGGTGAAAGATATTTATTTTTATTGCCATACGTATTATATGTATTATATATATATATATATATATATATATATATATATATATATATATATATATATATATATATATATTTTTTTTTTTTTACTTATTTTTCTTTTCTTTTTTTGACAAACGTCTCTAAAATCTGGTTGCAAAATCGATTCTGAGTCGGCAAATTTTATTTCTTATCGGTTATAAAGTTTGAAACTTGTATATTTGATATCGCAGCTGTATATATAGTATACAGCGAGAAAGAAGGAAAAAAAAAAAAAAAAATTATTGTGAGAAACGAGTAAACAAAATTGACTATTTTACCTATTTTTTTCTTTTTTTTTTTTTTAATCTTCTAATCCACGAAGAAATTTTACGATTTATATACATCTACGTGTTATCTTGGTGCAGTCAAGGCAAACCTTTTATATAATATATATATATATATATATATATATACCTAGCTACGTTTTTAATTTCTTCTGGCATCCTGAATGGCTGAGAGGGCCCTTTAACTGGTAAAAGGCAAAGTTGCCGGCTAGTCGAGAGTCCAGTAAATCTTAAAAACGTTGGCGGGTATACCTAACCATCCCCCTAAAAAAAAGAAAAAAAAAAAAAAGAAAAAAAGTCCATTCTTATTCCCTCGTTACTCGCAGCCCAGTTTCACAGCATATAGCTCGACTGGTATAAGGCGCGCTCAGCGAGCAGAGTTCACCTCTCTCGCTCTCCTTATTATATCGTCTTTCCACACCATAAAATCGGAAAAGAATTTTCACCCCCCAAGACAATAGAAACTAATAAATTTGATTACTGATTACGCCAGGCAGTAGCATCCACCACCCCCCCTCTTTACCCTAACCCGCGTGAAAAAAAAAAAAAAAAAAAAATTCACTTGGGAATACTCGCGGAATTTTTGCCAATTCGATAGTTTGAAAAAAAAAACAAAAAAATAAGAAAAGGAAACCATTATCTGCCTTCAAAAATGTTCCTTTTTTTAAATTTTTTTTCTTTCTTTCTTTCTTTCTACACAGAAAAAAGGTCAATTTGAGCCAAGAAAATTATTCTTGATTCAAGATAATTTTGCGGTCCAAAAATGAAGACCGAAATTTTCTCGGATCAAATCAAAAATTTTCTCGAGCCAAGAAAATTTTCCAAATTTTCTTGGTTCGAGAAAAATTTTGATTTGATCCGAGAAAATTTCGGTCTTCATTTTTGGACCGCAAAATTATCTTGAATCAGGTCAACCTTTCTTTCTGTGTACTTTTTCGGGGATAAGCTGTCCAACTTTTCGAATTCTCCACTTTTTTTTTTTTTTTTTTTTTTTCCTTTTAAACGATATTATATATATAGTTGCAAGCCCGCAATGTTAGGGGTTTTAGGTATACCTACTCGGTTTTCCCTGTGTTTTGGAGTCGAACAACTTGAGGGGCAAAAAGGGGGGCGGGGGGGAGGAAGGGAAGAGGATCTACTTGCCGCAATCACCTCGGGCTGTTTAAAAGACACTTCCACTTTAATTATACCCAACTGCTGCGATATTACGATATTACGAAGCATAAGCCCAAGCCTTGAGATTTAGGGTTTCGAAAACTTTGAACCGTATCCTCCTCAACCATCGCTATAAGGAGAGAAACTAGGGTATCATTTTGTTGTTTTGAATTTCTCGATTCGTTATGATAAAATTATACCACCTCTCCCCCCCCCTCCCCTTCCACCCTCGTCTTGGTAGCGTAATAATAATTTTATTTACCAAGATTTCAGGGGATACCGCAAGCCCCCAGGGGGCTCGATTTATAATTTCGATAAATTATCCCGTGGCTAGAAAATTTTTGGTACCCATGCTTAGGGAGGAAAATACTATCCGAAAAATTTTAGTATTATATCTATTGGGGTGCTTTTTTTGAAACGACTATTTTTTTTTTTTGCAACCCCCCATTGAAAATGTTGTTGTAGACGTCGAAAAGGGAATGGTGTCCAATTTTTAGCTCTTCATTCCAATTCCAGCACTCGCGCTTTTCTTTTTAAGTTTTACCATGCTAAAAGCATGTAAACATTACGAATTTTTCTTTCGCCGCGCAAAACTCAGCCGCATTTCAATGGATTGTTCTCATCCAAGATTCATTTTACAGAGAATTTAGTCTTCTTCAAAAATGCTATGGGTAGTTTGGCTGTGGTTTCAACCGCTGAACCTGTGTGAGCCTTCAAAGTCGATTTTATGCATAATTCTTCTTTCTCGGTGTGGGCGAATAAACAGTTGGACTTGGAGAAAAAAAACTATGTAACAATTTTGTAGGAAATTTATTTCTCTACAAAAAAAGTCCAGCACATAAAGTCTCTCAAACCAGTATTTCAAAAGATATAAGGACTTTGATTTTTTTAAATATAAAATTCCAACAACATGTCAAGTTCAATATTTTCAAGTCAGTCGCAATCTATCTTGGGCACTTTTGAAGAACACTTAATTCTCTGTCAAATGAGTCTTGGATGAGAACAATCCATTGAAATGTGGCTGAGTTGTGCGCGACTAAAAAAAAAAGTCGTAATGTTCACATGATTTTAGCATGGATAAACTTAAAAAGAAGAGCGTGAGTACTACTAGAATCGGAATTAAGAGCTAAAAATTGGACAAGATTCCCCTTTCGACGTCAACAACAAGATTTTCAATTGGGAGTTGCAAAAAAAAAAAAAAAAATAGTCGTTTCAAAAAAAAAAAAAGCACTCTAATATAATATACAGATTCGTCGTATAGGTGTACCTTATATATAATATTCATATACTTTACGATGTCCGAAATATATATAGGGATATATATTTCGTTCGAATATAGAAAGGGTGTATTTTTATTTTACGTTGAATAGCCAACGCGGTGACTGTAGGAAAAGAAGGGGGAGCAGGAACTACCCTTAATACTACTATATACTAAAGGATACACATGGTTATAGTATATAGGTATATTGTATATACAAAGTGAATACAAGAATCAAACGTGGATGTTGAAATCCCTCCGGATTTTACCCCCTCGCACTTTTCTATATTCATATATCGATAATATAATATATAATATATAGTGGACGAGGCAAGGAGGTGCGACCAAACTTTTTATCAATTCGGAAATCCAGCCCTCGGACGTGACCCGTGTTATAAACACTTTTCCAGCCTTTTCGCCTTTCGCTTTTAGCTTTTCGCTTTTCGCTTTTCATTTTTCGTTTTTCACTTTTCGCCATTCGATTGTTGATTTGCGGCTAAGAAGATAACGTCCGCAAAATTTTTGGGAAATGGAATGTTCATTTAATAATTAGGAGTGCAGACAAAAAAATTTGTTTCACCCTTCCTGCGAGATTTAGCGTAAATAACGAATCCTTGAAAAGCATAAGACAAGTAAATGAAGAAAAGTCGACAGAGAGACTGGAAAATACGTATAATTACTGGAGAATTAGAGGGCTGGGGGTTGCGCCGGATATTACAACCCTTTTCACCCTTTCGACGCCTTATTTCGAAAGACACGTCTACCCTGTCTTCCCCTTTTATTTCGCTGCTCTGAATACATTTTTTTCTTTTTTTTATTCTTTTTTTCTTCATCTAGGTGCATGAACATCCCCTAAATTCCGAAAAAAAAACATAAACGTTCGTTTTTCTCGAAATTCGTGAAGTAACGTACTTTAAATACACCGGGAGTATTCGTGGAAACGCTTCGTTATAGGGAAGTGCTAAAACGCCTGCATACAGGCAACTCAGAAGTCAAACGATTACGTTTTATTTCACATATTGTGGCTCATTGACTACGTGGGAACAAAATCTAATCGCTTGATGTTTTAATTGCCTTTATGCAGGCGTCCTATGAAACGTTTCAACAAATACTCTCGGTATATATGGGAAGTACAATATAATATTTAAAATACATTGATATTTTTGTAAAATTTATACCTCTCTATCTCTAATTTTCAAATTATCTGCTGAAAAATGATACTATTCCTAAATAATTCTACCTTATCTACAAAGTATTACGATTCGGTTATGGTAGCTGAATTAAAACGTGACTGTGCAGTCGATAAGTTGCCGATTTATAGCTGAAAAGTACTACTTGTGGATAAATAATATTGAAAGCTGATATTATTATCGTTTAGGGATAAATTTAAGCGTTATCAAAACTACTAGATGACTCCTATGATAAACCGCGCAAGATACTATGCGTGAGTTCAATATTGTAAACAGAACTACCGCTCGATCGAAGTCTTAAGGTGGCGCTTTACCTACAGTCCCACCAAACGTGGGTTTCAGAGAAAATTTTGAATACTTCTCGATAGGGAAAAAAATCTGAAAAAAATCAAGCATGTAGAAGATCCTCGGAAGATTGATTTTGCATAATAATAATTCAAAAAAGTTATAAACAAATTGATGGAAGAAAAAAACTTTTCACACTTGACAAAACGCGATTTTCAAACATTTGACAAAATTTGACAAAATAAAAAAAAAAAGTTGGGTCATCGGCTAATTTCTTGAACAGTTTTTTTTTTTTTTTTCCCCCATCAATTTGTTGATAACTTTTTTGAATTATTGTTATGCAAAATCAATCTTCCGAAGATCTCCCATTTTTTCCCCATCGAAAAGTATTCAAAATCTGCTCTGAAAACCACTTTTGGTGGGACTGTAGGTAAAGAACCACCTTAAGTAGTAACTTCGAAAGTATCCCGTCAAAAGAGTATGGCACATTCAAATTCTGGTGAAATAGTATCCGAAAACTACCGCGAGAGGGTAATAATTTTCGAAACATACTAGTGATATTATCACGATGTTGGTATTTAGTAAAAGAGGTATATAGCGAATAGCCTATAACTAGTGATTAAAAGTCAAAACATCGAGCAGAAAACGCGAGTGTGGTTACATACCTATATGAGAAAAAAAAAAAAAAAAAGTATCAAAAAAAAAATTATAGTCTAAAAGAAACTGCGACGAGTATAATAATTGTTAAAGGGCGTACACATAATATACATAAATATATCGGAGAAAAATTTTTTTGAAAAGCAATAAGCATGAAATTAGAGCGAAAGTATAGCGAGACATAACAACATATATCTGTATATATATATATGTAGTCGATTAGTTTACTTATAATATCAAGAAAGGTCGGAGAGTATATAAGAAGAAGAAGAAAAAAACCCCTTAAGTAAAAGACAAAGAGATATATAAACTAAAGGCATAAACTATCAAAAATAAATCGGGATACTATATATAATATCTAATGTACAACAACGTCATTGGGTGTTGAAGGTGTTGAATAATATAATAAACGCAAGGTTGAAAAAATAATTTCACACTAGTTTTATATAGTTCATTTTTTGTCCATTGTTGTAAACTACTTAAAAAAAAAAAAATAATAATAATAAAAATACAAATAAATAATAATAATAATAATAAGAATAATAAGAAGAAGAAAAAAAAAAAATAGAATAATAATAATCGGAGTATTTCAACAAAATGGCCGACACTTGGAAACAAAGCGTAATATGCCGGTAAGAAAAATCAATTTATTAAATTATTGGGTATTGATATTGAGTCGATTAAATTTTTAAATTTTTAACCGACTCGTATGCTATCTAGTAAAATTTGTAAATAACTAATCATCGGTTTTGTAGATGCGAAAAACTTCCATCAAACATAAACACTATGATCTATCTGTCTCGTTCTATCTCTATATCGTACGATATCTCTCTCTCTCGCTCTTTCGCTCTATCTATACGGTAACACGTTGAGTAAATATTTACATGGCCGTTACAATTCACTAGGTGAAAATTTTATTACGTACTATATATATACAACATTGTGATTATCGTTATGATTATGATGGTTGTTTATTTTTTTTTTTTTTTTTTTTTGAGACATGCGCTGATTTTTCTTCATCATTATAATAATAGTTGTTAGAATAGGATTTTAGTTTTTAGGACAATTTTTAAGATTGTTAAAAAACATAAATTAAATTAGTAATAAATGTAATTTTATATTTTTTCTACCTTGTCCTTATATATATATATACACCATCTATGTACATAACATATCAATTTTTAATATACTTTCTTTTACCCTATTTACTCCATATGGTTTTATTTGCTTTTTTTCAATCTATTGTATCCGCTAAAAAAATTGTCGATGAAAATAGAAAGAATTAAGAACTATTTGTCATAAACCATTCTATACGAGTCTGCGTCGACTAGATAATAATACTACTAGTTGCAAAGCTGATGCTGCGTTGGTAATAATCGATTAGTGTAAATACGAATTGTATATTGAAATAATAAAAAGAGAGGACGAATTTGAACCCGTATGACGAAAAAAAAAAAAAAAAAGAATTTGGGTGAGGAATTACACAGATTTTTCAATCTAATCAATATTCCATATATGATATTCTGTAGAAAAAAGGTATTTATTCAAATAAATATCAGACATTTTATTTTTGAACCAATTTGTTGAAGTAATACGCGAGAATGAATCCCTCCCGCGTAGTCTTTGGCTCTTAAAAAATACAACAATATGTTTCCTTCGGCTATAAATATATATTATATCGTTACTGTATTATACGCAAAGGCACTTGCAATTCATTTTCTATACGCGTTCTGATTATTGTAGTTTTGTAACTACTACCGTAGCGATTACATGTACCGTCTTACTTTATCTAATATTAACGAACAGTTTTTTCATTTCTTTATTACTTATATATTATAAGGTAAATATAAATCAGCAAATTGCTTCTCATTATTAAGACGAAAAACTCTTAAACGGCTAGAGTACAACATTTGTAGTTTGTATCCGTCTTTTATGTACATTATATACATAAGTTTCTCTACATTTCTCCCCTGTTAATGTAATTAAAGGTATTTCGTGAACGGAATATGTCGAGAAGGAAGTAACTGCAGATACCAACATGTAGCAGCAGCAGCAGCAACAACAACAACAACAACAATAGAAGATGATTCAGGTCCTGTTTTGGTCGGCGAACAACAACAACAAGCTGGTAATAACAGTAACGAAACCAACAGTACAGGAGTTTGCAGATTCTTTAAACAAGGATCTTGCAAATTTGGAGATAGATGTAGATTCGGACATTCTGAAACTACTACAGACGATTCGAATAACACCGCCGGCACATCTTCGTCAAACAACAAAAACTCAACCAGTAAAACAATCGCGGATAACTCAGAAGACGAGTGGGTATATTTTGCAGATATATATTATTCAACCCCCTTTCACAATCCCAAAAGAAAGAAATCCCGATTTCCTCTTCTTGAAAAGCACAAAACTAGCTTCTCAAATGACTAAAAACTATTCAATCCGCTTTATCGCATTAGCAAGGACCTCCGACGTGCAGAAGAATGGGTAAAAGCCCCAGAATTTGTTCCATCATCGTTGCCAACAGCCTCGTCGTCGTCTTCAACCTGTGAAGATACGGCCAGTGCCTCGGCGACCACATCAACACCCGTGTCTTATGCACAGGCGTTAAACCCTCATGGCCAGACGTCGAATCCCGCTTCCGAGCCGCTATGTCCTTACGCAGAGGCGAGCGGAATCTGTAAGAAAACAAACTGCCCGTATTTGCACGGAGATATGTGCGAATTGTGTGGTAGAGCTGCGCTGCATCCGCACAACGAAGAACACAGAAAAAAACACACAAATGTAAAGACGATGATATCTTATTGTTGTTTTTTTAAGTTCAGACGTCGATTATTGAGCAAATATTCTAATTCGATATTCTCATTTTTCACAGGCTTGCGTTAAACAGCACGAAGTAGACATGGAATTATCGTTTGCAATTCAAAGAAGCAGAGAAAAGTCGTGCGGCGTTTGTTTTGAAACAATAATGGAGAAATCATCGCGCGAACAGAGATTTGGTATATTACCAAACTGCAATCACTGTTTTTGTTTAACTTGTATAAGAAAATGGCGACAGGCTAAACAATTCGACAATAAAATAATAAGGGCTTGTCCAGAGTGCAGGGTATCGTCGGATTTCGTTTGCCCCAGCATGTATTGGGTAGATACTAAAGAAGATAAGGAGAAACTTATAACAGACTACAAAGAAGCGTTGAGGTGAATAAATCACAGATTTCAATTCAATGGAATTTAATTTTAAAGGCTTACATACACTTTGATCAGCGCTAGGATCAATTATATAGTATATATATGTAAACTTTACTCCAAGGAGAGTATGTAAGCCTTTAATTAATTAATTAATTAATTAATTCCAATACAGAAATATTGAACGTTGAATAATCTTCTTTTCTTTCTTTTAATCAATTTCTTTTCTTTTCTTTTCTTTTCTTTCTTTTTTTTTTCTTTTCTTTTCATTTAATATCCAGCACCAAGGACTGCAAGTACTTTAACAAGGGGCGTGGAAAGTGTCCGTTTGGAAACAAGTGTTTTTATCTACACGCTTTGCCGGACGGTACTAAAACCGACGTCGGACCACCGGTAAGGCATCATCGCTACGCAGACGCAGACATTGATTTTTTACAAGTAAGTTTTTATGAGGCGGTGGATAAATTACGATGAGATCTTTTACTATGATCCCACGTAGAATTTCACCTCCCTACAAAACGATCTCAAAGATCAAACAGAAGCTCGAACGAAATTTTTTTGTTGTTTTTTTTTTTTTTTTTTTCTTTTCTTCTCTTCAGTTTTTAATAAAATTTTATTTCAGGATTAAAAATTTTTTAGAAAATAATTTTTTTTTTCCCCCAAAACACGATGCCCAAAGTTTAACTTTTCGTAACTAATGTGCGTGTGAAAAGTGCCCGTTTCTCGCACTAGTGCGCAAAGTAATTACTTTTACACACTAGTGCGAGAAACGAGCACTTTTCACACGCAAAAGTAATTACTTTTGCGCACTAGTACGAGAAATGAAAACTTTCCACACGCAAAAGTTACGAAAAGTCGAATTTTTCGCACTGTTTCAAAGAATAGATGTACTATTCTGAGATTTTATGCGATTTTGGAACGAAAAATTCAACTTCTTCCAACTTGGGGAAAGAAAAAAAATTGATCTTCTATGTTCGAACATGAAATGCGAACAATTCTTGAGTCTGTTTGATACAGTTTGAAAGAAGAAAAAGAAAAAGAAAAAAAATTATTGAAAACTTTACAAATTCGCGAATCTCAGCTATATTAGGTATTATAATTAAGAATTAATGTGATTAATGATAAATAATGAATAAGATAAATGAATTTTTTTGGAAAATCTAAATAAGCCTGATATTGTCTATCCGCAGCAGATGATACTCTGGGATTTCCTAGACGAGCGAGACAGTCGTTGGATGTACAGTATCGACGACCTGGAAGAGATCGTAGCATTTTTCTCAGATTCGGAAGACTCCGATTGGTCAGAATACGAGTTATTCTTCGATTAGTGAATCGCAGTATAACATTATTTTTTTTTTTTTTTTTTTTTTTTTTTTTTTTACGCTCTTTAATTCTCTAATTAATGCGGAGAGTCTCGCCAAAACAAAAAGGAAAACAATTCATTAAATCTTTTTTCGAATACAAAAATCATTATCATCATCATCAGAGGAAGGAGGAGGAGCAGTTTAGTCGAAAGTAATTCTTTTACCGCCCATCTTCTCATTTTTTTTATTATTTTTTTTTTTTGTTATTACTATCCAAAGAGCTTTGAGTTTGATTAGAAGTAAAAGAAACGAAAAGAAACACAAAAGAAAAATAATTAAACTGTATTTATCTCAATTCGAAGAGATTGCGCGCAGTATAATAATAATACAGTAGTTTCATACTAATAATTATTACTCCAAGGCTCAATGGAATAACGCGAATAACATAGGTAATTAATTAAATGATGATATAAACCTCTACCTCTAAATTACGCGTTAAATTATTATTATTATTATTATTATTATCTCATTACTATTATTATATACCTAATAATTGTTATCGAAAATAGAAAACTTTATAGGCATTACTTTATTACCTTGTTAGTTTTTAGTGCGAATGTGAATTATAACGTATATTATTATTATTTTTCTTTTTTTTTTTACTATTTCGTTAGGTGAGGATAATTAACATTTTTCTGTATGTGGCATATGTGTCTGTCTCTGTGTGTGTATGTAATGTATGTATGTGTGTATATGTGCCGTGTGTGTAGAATGAGGTAAAAATTTCGAAGTATCTATCATATGGGTAGGGAGAGAGAGTGAGAGATGAATAAAATAAAAAAAAATAAATAAAAAATGAATAAAAAAACGAAAACTAATAGCTGGTAGAATACTGAAAGAATAATAAAAAAAGAAAAGAAAAGAAAAGAAAAGAAAAATGAATAGACGATATAAATATAAATATAAATAATATGTGATAGTTAGACAAGGCGGAAAGCCACGCCTGGAAACATTGCTACTGCCTTCGTTGGGTATTGTTGCTGTATTTATTAAGATAGCTTTATGTACAGTGATTTATTAATTATATTAATTAATTATTATTATTATTATTATTAAGAATATTATTATTATTATTATTATTATTATTATTATATCCGGTTTAAAACGTATTAATTAACTAACTAACTAACTAAATAAATAAATAAATGAAATAACTAACTAGAGATTATTAGGCTTGGGCAGATGAAAGAGAGGTTTTATATTCCTACTCTATAAATTGCGCGGTATTACATATAATTGAAATATAAAATTAAATTAAAAGATTCTTTGTTGTATTATGTTATAAATATGTCCTGTTGTTGATTGTAAGAAAAAGAAAAAAAGAAAAAGAAATAAGAAAAAAAAAAAAAAACATAAATCAATATCGTAAATTATATTTTAAAGATATTATTGCGGCTCTTGATAAAATACTATGAAGAATTTTTTTAGTCGCCGACCAAATAGCTGCTAATAAATTAATATGCCTTTTTGGGGGAGGTGGAGGGGGGGGGGGGGGGGGTGAGAATTAATGAAGAATTGAAAGCGAAAATGAAAGAGAAATAGAAGAGCAAAAGAAAAAAAAAAAAAAGAGATTACATTTGATTTGATTAAATATTTGAGTTTGCGAAAAGAAGAAAGAAAAATCGATAGAATCGGATCAAATCGATAAAATTGTATATGTATTGTTTAAAAGAGAGAGAGAGGGAGAGAAAAGTGAGAGAGCATCGGCCCATTCCTAATTGTTATAACTATTTTTACATCATCGCTATATTAGACAGACTGTGAGACGATCGATGATATCATATGGATTCTGAATTAATTAATGTGGTAAATCTAGATATGGTATTATGTTCGATCGACTGTTGATTTAAACACAATATAGGTAATATGTTAGTAATTATTATTATTAAAATGGTAAAGAAAAGAAAAGAGAGAAAAAAGAAAAGGAAAAAAAAAAAAAAAAAAAACAGAAATTCTTTAACGATGATTATTAGTTAGTAGTAAAAGTTGTATGTAGTAGATAATATTTAAATTATTTAATTCGATCTTTGATCAGAAAAATGAAGAAAACTATACATATAGAAAAAAAGAATGAGATAAAGAAAGAAAAAAAAAAAAAAAAAAAAAAAAAACAAGATAGAAGCTATTCTAAGGCACATTTCCAAACTTTATATTACCTAATTAATTAATTAATTAATTAATTAATTAATTAATTATTTTTTAAAATAAAAATTATAATTCTAAAAAAAAGAAACGAATAGAAAAGAGAAAAGAGAAGAAAAACCAACAATATATAGTATATATAGATATTATTATAGAAAACGAATTATACAATAGATTATAAATAAGAAAAAAAAAAAAAAAAAAAAAAAGACACACAGCTAGGGTTTGTTTTTTTTTAATTAAAATAATATAATTTTATTTTATTTTACTTCATGTCTTTTTATTTTTATTTTTTTTTTTCTTTTTAATCATATCATTTTCTTTTCACGATTTAATAATTAATAATAGAACTATACTGTAATGTACGTGTTGTTGTTTTTTTTTTTTTTTTTTTTTTTCATTTTTTTTTTTTTTTTTTTTGGTCTCTATTTTTGTTACGTAAAAAAAAAAAAAAAAAAATCAGGCTTAACAAATTTATTAGTCATTTAATTATTTAATAAATAGTATAGTATACAAATACATATATATAAATAGTAAACACATTTTTGTTAAGTTAAAAGTTTTAAAAAATCTTATATAAGTACCTACTCCGTTTAAAAAAAAAAAAAAAAAAAAAAAAAAAAAAACACACTTCACAAATATATATATATATATATATATAGTATACTAATTCAGGCCAGTTTACTTGTTGATTATTTAATTAATTAATACAGTACTACTACTACGTATTTTGTAATTAAAAAAAAAAAAACAACAAAAAAAAAAAAAAAACAAATATCCTTACCTAGTATATATAACTTAGTACCCCACGATGTATAATAATAACAACAACAAGGACAGGGCATGGCGGTTCTACGCTATAATAATTGTTATAATATCTTCTAAGCATCTTGTTTTATTCTTTTATTATTATTATTATTATTATTATTATTATTATTATTATTGATATTGATATTAATATTGCATTAAATGTTTAGTTTTATCTCCTCGCATCTTATAATATATATATATATATAAAAGAGAAAGAAAAAGCAAAAGCAACAAAAAAAAAATAAAATAATATAAGAAATAAGGGAAAGAAAGAAAAAAAAAAAACATATTTCAACACTAAGAATCATTAATGATTATTATAGAATATAATAGATAATAAGAAAGAAAAAAAAAAAAAAAAAGGATACGAGTTTGAAAACAGAGAAAGAACAGAAAAAATAGGAAAACCGAAAAATCGAAAAGATATTATATGTATAGGAGTTTATTTTATTTTTCTTAACTCCTTATCTAGGTAGAATAAATAGATAGTGATAATTTGTATATCGTTGGTAATCATTTTCTTAATTGAATACATAGAATAATACATGCATACATACATACATACTATTATATAGGTCGAATTTATATTATTAATTAACAAGCTTAAAACGCCCAACTGCCAAGTTATCAATTACTATATTATTATATACTACCTAAATATAGTTTCTAGAAAAATTCTTAAAAATGATCACTAGAAAGGAATAATAAAATTGGTAATAAATATCATTTTATATTTGAATAGTAGCAAACAAAAAGAAAAAAAAAAAAGCCTCCGTATCTCTGCTATTAGAGAAATGCTTCTATATATTTTATTTATTAATGAATATCGTAGATCTGTGCCTTGTCCTTATATAGTATACCATCTATATGTACGTAACATATCAATTTTTAATAGACTTTCTTTTACTCTATTTTCTCAATATTGTTTTATTTGCTTTTTTTTCAATCTCTTGTATCCGCTAAAAAAATTGTCGATGAAAATAGAAAGAATTAAGAACTATTTGTCATAAACCATTGGATACGAGTCTGCGTCGACTAGATAATAATACTACTAGTTGCAAAGCTGATGCTGCGTTGGTAATAATCGATTAGTGTAAATACGAATTGTATATTGAAATAATAAAAAGAGGGGGCGAATTTGAACCCGTATGACGAAAAAAAAAAAAAAAAAAAAGAATTTGGGTGAGGAATTACACAGATTTTTCAATCTAATCAATATTCCATATATGATATTCTGTAGAAAAAAGGTATTTATTCAAATAAATATCAGACATTTTATTTTTGAACCAATTTGTTGAAGTAATACGCGAGAATGAATCCCTCTCGCGTAGTCTTTGGCTCTTAAAAAATACAACAATATGTTTCCTTCGGCTATAAATATATATTATATCGTTACTGTATTATACGCAAAGGCACTTGCAATTCATTTTCTATACGCGTTCTGATTATCGTAGTTTTATAACTACTACCGTAGCAATTACATGTACCGTCTTACTTTATCTAATATTAATGAACAGTTTTTTTCATTTCTTTATTACTTATATATTATAAGGTAAATATAAATCAGCAAATCGCTTCTCATTATTAAGACGCAAAACTCTTAAACGGCTAGAGTATAACATTTGTAGTTTTTATCCGTCTTTTGTACATTAGATACATAAGTTTCATTACTTTTTTGTTTTCTATCACTTATACGCTTTTGCCTAAAAAAAAATCTTAAATATGTTAATTTAACTTTAAACATAGTAAGGCGGGTGTGTTTTATCCAAAACTTAATTAAGGCACTTCTTCGTTACCTATCTACTATATTCTACTATTTTTCATAGTAGCAGAAAATATTCTCTCCCATAATAAAAAGAAGAAAAAAAAAAAAAAAGACAAGATCCGAAATCTTGAAAACTATTAAATAATTATAAACTAAAACCGGATATCATTCCTCAAATTCCATTTTTGATATATAAATCAAACAAGCGTCGCACTAGACGCAGCTTCTTTCTCAGACACGTACCATTCCTCGCTGCCTTCTTCGGTCCTGTAATAAACAATATACCATAAATTATTTCTCTAAATAGTAGCAAAAAAAAAAACGAAATTATTCATCTCCCGCGTTGAAATACCTCAGCGCGTTGTAAGGCTGGCAAGTCATCCTTTGTAAAGGTTGATAAATCCTTTTTTGAACCGGACTAGGAGCCGAGCGTTCATCGACATTCTCTAATCTCAATTCCTGGCTCATTTGAATCATCATATTGACTCTAGGATCTTGTGGCAATTTATTTGAACTAATATTTCCGCTCGCTATACCAACAGGACTTTGAGCCTGGCTATAAACCGGAGCGTTAACATTCTCATTCCTCTTTCTGTACTTCGTAGAGTATTTGTAGAAGTCGGACATCTCAAAGGGCTTCGTCACCTCTCTATATGGCTGATATTTACCGGCTTGAACAACCGTGCAATTTTTCGGCGACTCTAATCCCCTCTCATTGTTATTATCAATTAATTTAGACTCCGCAGGTATTTCAAGTATCTTAGGAGGCTGATGGTATCTGTTTTGTTGCGGTCGTTGTTTATGCGGTTGTATATCTTCCGCGGTAGTTATTTCCTTCGCTATATAATTCCTGCCTAATTTCTTGGGCGTTAAACTGTTTGGCGAAACCGCCGGTCCTGAATCCAGGGAAGTCTCGTACCACCCTTTTTCCTTAGCTTTAGAATTTGCGCTATCCGCGTTCTCCTTGTCTTGCGATTCTTGCGATTGTCCGGAATGCCAGGTCTCAACACTTCCCAACGACTGTGTTCTCAGCAACATTCGACTCGGCATTTGCGATGTGTTTTGTTCCTGTTGCGGTGGGTTCAGTGGCACATTGTGCCTCGGTAATATCGAAGTACTTTTGCTCCCCGCAACAGTATGGTATCTTATTTGTTGCTCCGAACCGATACCGGCGGTTGTATTAGCGTGTTGAACAGTATTCCTCTTCCTTCTATCAAGACTCCCGAATTTATCTACCGTAGAATCCTGGTCAGGGCACCATACAATCTCGTCTTCGTATCTGACCCAGTAACCGGGAGGTTGGTGCGGGTCGGTAGGCGGACCGTTGTTCCTCGAAGAAGAAACCCTGCCGGATGTTGTAACGACGTTGTCGCGTTGTTCTCTTCTCTGAAGACTCTGGTGCGGTTGAGTCTTCAACGCATTCTGGTAGTCCGGTGTATGCGTGTATCTCCTGCTCTGGTCTCCGTCGTGATAAAACTGGGGATTAGTCTGATGGTGGTATCGGGCCGGTTCGTTATCCGGGCTTTTGTACTCTGGATATTGCTGGTGGTTTTTTAACATCTGTTGTTGTTGTTGTTGTTGCGGTAGTTGGTGCGGACGATAACGAACCAGTCTTTCTTGTTCGGTATAAGTGTTTGGAACCGGACGGTAGTTTCTTTCCGTATCTAAATAGTGGTTTGGATTATTGCGCGATCCCCCACTACCGTGCGAGTAAGTTCTTGCTCTGTATTGATCAGGAAGAATATAAACGTTGTGATTGTCGTTGAGATCGTTTGAGACCAACAGTTTTGGACTATGTCGTTGTACCGGTTGTTGAACTAAGGGACGATTATGGTTGTAGATAGGAGCGGAGGGGGGGATCTGCGGAGAATCTACTACTTCGTGATATCCAGTTCCAGTTCCCGGATAAGTATTGTAGTTCTGTTCTTGACCTAGTGGACTTAGCGAGACACCACCCTCCTGCAGTAATCCTCTAGACGATTTTGAGGACCTCTCCGTACCTGGAAGAGACACAAAGAGTATATTTCTGAGGTACTATGTGATGATGGTTGTTCAAAACCATAGATGTGGAATTATCAGATGATCACCTTCCAAAGGAGGTCTGGGCTTTTTACTCCTATGTTTTCCATGTCCTGTTTGCGGACTTTGCTGACCACCATAATTCAATGTATTATGATTATGCTGGGGCTGTGAGTTCCTTATTACACCTTTACCATGCCCGTGTCTGATGAAACTAAGTCTAGAATCGAGTTCTTGAAGCTGTCTTTGACTCTGTTGATAAACTAGTCTGTGTTTACGACGAACAGCTTTGCTCTCTCCGGCGTCATTGAATATACCTAATGCCGCCTCTGCTATACGAACTTGAACTTGACGCTCTAATTCCAGGGCTGATTCCTCCTGGAAATTATAAGGAAAACCGTTAATAAACGAACATGAAAACAAAAACAAAAGAGGTGATCGTTTCTTTTAAATATTCACTCACAGCCTCTGTGCTTTTTAATTTGTTTATCAAATTTTGCGGATAGGTAAAAGCGGTTCCAACTCTACGTCTAAAACTTGGTGGACTTTCGCCAGGTTCTAACGGTATTTCTGGTGGTAATATACCCGTTAGCTCAGCCTCGTCTATGCACAAATTTTTTAACTCGTTATTTTTTAATATCAATTTTTCTTGTAATGCTTGACGTCGCTGTTGGAGCCACTGCAATCTAGAAGTTAACGGATCGTCCGCCGACGCAGGACCCGCCCCATTCTCATTCCCTGCCATAACTGGAGAAAGAAATGTGTTTCAAAGTTTGAAAAAAAAAAAAGAAGGTTTTTGATTTTTTGTTCTTTTTTTTTTTTTTTTTACATTGCATGGGCGAAAAATTGAGTATAGAATAAAATTTTCACATATTTTGACGACAATTTGTATGTAAATATTTTTCTGTTACGTTCGTTTCTTCTTTTCTATTATTTCAACGAAACTCACCCATATTATTGTTATAACTGGAGCGTGATAGCGCGTTGATGGCTTGATCGTGATTACATCATTTTCCCGTTTGGTATAAACTCTTCTTCATCTTTTTCCTTATTATATTATTGTTGTATATATCTGTCTTCTTTTATATTGTTCTTGGTAGATGTTCTCTTGTTTTTTTTTTTTTTTATTTTTTTCTTCCTTTTATAACCACATTGCCGCGATTACGGGCGATATAGTACGCTCTTTGTCAATACATAATGCGATGACTCCGATTTTCTGATTAACAAACGCTTGTAAGTCTCACTGACATGACGAACCTTTAACAATAATCAATTTTTATAGAAGTTAGGTTAGGTTAGATTAGGTTAGGTTAGGTTAGGTTATTTAAATTCGTATGTAATTCTTCTTTTTTTGTTTTTTTTTTTCAACGTGTTTTTAGAACTTGGAAGATTATTATTATCACGTTGATTCATTATCGGAGTTTTTAATATCGTGAAAAGACAATATTCATTCAATTCACAATATCTTCGATTATTTTATTACACATATTCACTTAAAATTCGTTCATTTCTTATATCAGTTTAATAAACGTCACAAAATTTTGAAGATGATAGTTGACGCGGTAGCGTTGACATTTATTTCATACTATATAGTCTATACGTATAAGTATGTATGTACCGTACGCGTGCGCTGGCTTTTTACTACACAATTCGACCAACGTATGCATCGGTATTCAGATTTAGGGTTTTGTTAACATCTTTCTTTGACGATGTATCAAAGTGCCGTTCATTTCTATAAGAATTATGTGAATGTGCCTAAAAGGCGGTGATTCTATTGGTCGGCGATAGTCACAGACATATAATTCATGTAGAGAGAGGTCTCGTCTTTTATTCAACACAAACTCTGAAGCGGAAATGTGAGGGATCAAAAAATATCGATATGAGTACTACTATGTATGGCATAGATTACTTTTAGCGGGAGAATTTATTACACTAGTTGAAGTATGATTATTTATTAGATTAACCCACGACTGTATTATTTTTCAGTTTTTATTATACTATACTAATTTTATTAATCAATCCGTTGACTGAGTAATGTAAAGACAGCTTACCCTGGTTAAATTTTCGAAGGATATCTGCAAAGGATATCTGCGATACCGACTGGAATTTACAGTTTCGGGTAACTGCGAGCTGACTTGTGGGGTAAATTCAGATTGATAATAGTAGGGTACCTCGGATACTCGCAGCTACATTATATTATATTACAATTACAATAGGCTGGGAGACGCGCATAAAACCGAGCGGTAATCACATCGAAACTACGATTTTGCGTCTTATAAATAAAATATCGACATATTAAGTGTCATTCACAATCGGCTTAGTGCAGTGGTAGTGCAGAACTTGGTGCAGTGTAGAAGATTTATACGTTGGATTCCATTGAATGGTTTACAATAAATTAATGTAGGTGACAGTGGTAGTTGGTAGTATCATTATATATACACTAATTATTATTTATTTATTTATTTATTTATTTTTTATTTTTTTATTTTTTTTTTTATTATTACACTAATTTATTGTGAACCATTCAATGGAATCCAACGTATTAAGTATCATTCACAATCGGCTTAGTGCAGTGGTAGTGCAGAACTTGGTGCAATGTGGAAGATTGATACGTTGCAGGATTCCATTGAATGGTTCACAATAAATTGGTGTAGGTATATAATATAATGATACTACCAACTACCACTGTCACCTACACTAATTTATTGTGAACCATTCAATGGAATCAAACGTATCAATCTTCTACACTGCACCAAGTTCTGCACTACCACTGCACTAAGCCGATTGTGAATGATACTTTAATCTTCCACACTGCACCAAGTTCTGCACTACAACTGCACTAAGCCGATTGTGAATGATACTTTACGGAGGCGACACATTTTGTAGCAACATAATTTTTTTCATAATTTCATAATTTTGTAGCAACACTCAATTTATGACAAGTAAAGTCGACATTTCTGTACACAGACTAATTAGAAAAGAAAGAAAAAAAATTGTTTCAACCTGATCGACAGTCCCAAAGGATTTGTAGTTACGATCATATAGGCGTATGCTTGTATGGTATAATTATTAAATGATACAATATTTATTGAATTGCCTGCACGTCGTTATCTGACATTAGAATCGGGGAATGTCAAGTAAATTGTCCCTATCCTACAAGGCCTGTAATTCATAATATTAGTCGATATATTTACGTCGAGCATGAACCAATTAAATTCACAGTATTTTTGCCATGGATGTGTTCATCGGATCGTAAACACATTGAAATTATACGAGCATCTATAAACTATACATTAATACAGCTGAATTTAGACCAACTGTCAACTCAGATCCTTTCACAATTGAAAGAGGTGATTAGTTGTCTGCACCAGTCGAAAAATTTATTCTGAAAAATAATCTGCAGTGACTGTTACATTTGAACGTCTGGAGTCTTGGGTGTATTTTGGGAAAATGAAGTTTTCGTTACCAAAGTCTCTGGCAAAAACCGCTTCGCCGATACTTCTGATTAGCTGGATGTGTGGAATCGGTGTTATTGAGTTTCCTATGGGTAAACCACGACCCGTAATATCAGCGCTTTGGTCGATTGTGATTTTTCTGATTTGTCTGGGATTTCTGAGAATGGCAAATCTCTCGGAAATTGTGACATTTCATGGCTCACAACTCGCGGCTCATAACTATCGCATAAATGCCTATCTCTGCGCTGCATTTGTCGGCACTTGCATGTTCCTTGCGCAGACTAGAGTGAAGGTTTTTACTTGGTGTATTAATTTAACATTGAATCTATGATCTATCGAGACCAAAAGGTGATCTTGTTGTTAAAAATTGTTAATCCCGTAACGTTTAGATCTCTCGCAACTATCGTCACACTGTAGACGTTTTGAACGATAGACTGAAGATCCTGGGGATTTCTAACGACTTCGTAATAGCTATGAAGACTCAACTTATTCAGCTAGCCGTTACGTACGTGTACACTTCCATCATCATCGTATTGGACTTTCAATACGTTGGGTTCGATTTGCCTAGCTATTGGTCACGCATTGGTTTTTTGATGATGGCTCATTATTTAATGTGTGCTTCCATCGTCGATGGATACTTCATATCCTGCATTGGGTACGTTGAAGAATGTCAATTACTACGTTGATCCTGCTACTGAAGAGAACTGGAAATTCTCTTTTCACGAAAATTGTATACATAAGTTAGGTATGGCGGCACATCGAAAAATCGTTTCTTGCGCACAGATATTTGGGCAACCGGTTCCAACGCCTGAATAAACTTCTCGCAGAATCCAGTTCAACAGAGAGAACCAAAACAAGGGTCACTCGGAAGTCGGAAGACGAGTTTGAACGCTATTCCTCAGTTATAAGCGAAATTCATCAAAATAATTCACTGGCAATTCAAGCCGCCGAAAAGCAGTGGCTATTGTATGTCATCAGAGAGACAAGGTTTGTGTCCAACCATATTTAGGTTGTACATAGACTACCCAGTGTTATACACGGCCTGAAAGCGTGCGGTTTCATATTCATCTTCATAGTTCGTGAATAATCGAGTCAATCAGGAAGAAAACGTTATTAGCAAGGTTCTATCGTCAATATTCATCACTCCAAAATATTTTCAGGTCGATACATCGGGCTCTCTGCAAGTTAGCGATGACAGTGAGCAAAAGTCATGGTATCCAATTGATTTTTTCAGTCGGTTTGTCCTTCAATATGATAACCGCGCTATTCTACTCATCCTACGATATCGTTGCATCATCATCTGCGATAAGTTTACTCCACGGCAACTGGATACCCAAGATCCTTACTGCAATGTGGATCGCGTTTTATGCCATGAGAATTATTCTGCTGGTTAATACCTGCGATACTACAAGCTGCGAGGTACTTTATGCTATCAAGTTTGAACAAGGTTGCATTGAGGCGACCCGATACTCGTCATTGATCAACCAAGTTATCGAGATCATAGTTCTTTTACCGTTTTTAGTAATAAATCCTCATTCAAGCTATCAGACATTGATTACATTCAGAATTTCGAGAAACAAAAAAATCAACAGTAGCATACACTGGCACTTACATCCTTCATTCAGTTCTCACTGAATCATTATATTATGTAATGTCAAAAATATTACCGAGGAACAGTCGAAGGATATAAAACACTTCGTACGTAACAATTGATTTTTTTTTTTTTGACTCACCGCAATTTCACATGCAATGAATGTTCGATAGCACCAATTACGATTTATTCTATAATTTCGTTTGTCGACGTAAGTATAAAAACTGTCATGCTGATAAGTCGATTGATCAAGGACGAGTATCGCATCGCCTTGAAAACAAAACGTTCTCTGTTACATAAATGTGAAATTATCCACCAGGCCAAACGGACTGAGGGATTAGTTAGCAAACTACTCGATACAGAAGCCTACGATGAGGATATCGGCGATGAGGTATTTCATCGAATGTTCTTATTTTGATGTTCCATAGTATACTACCTGAAAGAAGTATATCACCATTATAATTTGCGTCGACTTTTTGTCCAATCGTGAGCAAAACGTAATTACTAAGACTGTAATTTAATAAATTCAAGAAGTAGAATTTTTTGAACCACAACTGTGTCTCGAGATTTTTTCGAATGACTCGAAATTCGGGGTTGACTTATTTTATTTGTGCCTATATGATTTGGTTATTCTAGATCGAAATCTTTTCGCTTCAGCTGTTACAAAATCCTCTCAACCTGACGGCAAACGGATTTTTCATCTTGGACTATTCGCTGATTCATAGGGTAAGAATAAGTGACATGATTCGTTGAGCCTAAAGCTAATCCATTTCAGAGTGTTTCCAAAAAATTATTTTCTGAACTTTTCAGATGATCGGCTCAGTGACAACTTATGTGATAATTTTGATTCAGATGAACAATATTTATGGGTTCAAAGACGTAAATTCGCCACTTAATTCTACTATGCTGATGCAGACAAATGAAAGGGATTAAATAAACCTCGCATTGAATACACATCACTCAGAAAAAGGTCTTGTTGACACAACCAAAATTTGCTTATTACATGCACAATCACATTTTTTGTTCAGTCAATCAAATTTTTCGTTCAGTCAACCAAAATTTTGTTGGGAAAACCAAATTTTGTTGGGACAACCAAAATTTTGGCTATTGCAACAAAATTTTTGGTTATGACTGAACAAAAAAATGTGATTTTGCATATAATAACCCAAATTTTGGTTGTGTCAACAAGACCTTTTTCTGAGTGCATCTTTGAGAGGTAAAGTCGAAAGACTCATCGATGTTCTGGATCGATCAGCGGCGAACACAGCCACACATGATCTTGTATAATTATATTGTAAATGGATTTCTCTTATATTACATGCACTCGAAAATTTCATCGCACACGTATTACACATTTGGCGTAGTCTGTAGCCCTTTCTTCCTTCAGTATATCGATTCTGAGCCATCTGAGTACAGATCATTGTGAAAATATATGATTGCAAGATCTAATTTAGAATATGCTTGATTATACGCTTTTGTAAATTGACGCAAATATACGTATGGCGCTATGTAAAATTGGTTTTTCTAATTTTCGAACTTAGTCGGGTACTGGAATGTATTTTATTTCATCACGAAACTACATTCAGCTTCATCTACGATATCGATTTACATACAACTGATGTATATCATGGATTGGTAGTAATAATAGAATATTAGAAGATATTTACCACTAATATTCTGTAACTTTCATTGTTATGATAAATAAATCAAGAGTGTGTATTATGAGTCGTAATTTTCATGGTGTATTTATTTACGATTAAGGTATTCAAATGCAAATGCATTAGGATAATCACTGAAAATTATTGCGAATAATTTGACCTCACTCAATTGACGAAATTAAAAAATTCGTGAGAGTATAATTGTATTGGCAATTATATACGCGCATGGTCATGCAGTATAATTATAAAATGATATATTACGTTTAATCAATTGCTCATTAGTCGTTATCTAACATCAGAATCAAAAGGTGAAAAATAGATTATTATACCATTCCCATATGGCTCGCTATCCATCACAGCAGGCGTATTATACGCCTACATATAGGTGCATTTTCAACCAACCGTTAATTCCGATAATTTATAAAAGCGATAAGTTGACACAAGCCGAAAACTTTATTCCGAACCATATCATCTTTGAATAAAGTGAGAGATTTCGTGTATAGTTCGAAGAAATGAAGAACTCTGAACAAAGAACTCTGGGTAGAAGAACTCCTCCAATACATATAATAAATTGGATATTGGGAATCGGTATCATTGAGTTTCCCATCGGTACACAACGACCGATATTATCAGCTTTTTGGTCAATCGTAAATTTTCTGACTTATCTGACCTTCCTGAGGATGGCCAATTTCTCGGAAATCTTGACACTCCATGGATCTGTAATCGCCGCTAACAACTATCGCATAATTATCTATATCGGCACCGCATTTGTCGCCATTTCCATCTGTCTATCACATATTACAAAAAAGGTTCCAACTACACATCTTAATCACACACCAAATATATCAAGAACAAAGCGCGTTCCATTAGTTCCAAATAATGATTTCGTTAATTTTTAGCTCGTTACACGGAAAAAAATAATTAGTCGTTAGCCAATAAATTTGCTTTGCGCCAAGTAAATAATTACTTGTCTATTAGCAAGTAAATGTGTATTAAGATCAAATAAATATCTTATCGATCGAAATATTCCTTCATAATACAAGCAAGTAGGAGATATTCAACTCAAGAAATTAATTTGTTACCAACAAAAAACAGATGACGTATGTGTCTTGGTTCTTCCATCCAAAGCAACCACTGCGTTGAACATAGCAATATCTCGTTGCAACAACCAAATAGAGTATTGAAATCGAAAAATGTCATTACTCGTATCAAATAATCTTGTTGTCTTACTTCAGGATTGACCGCTTTTTTGTTTTAAAAAAAATATGTTTGTGGCAACGAAATAGAATATTTGTATCAAAGACATGCAGTCAAGAAAATTAATTAATAGGCGCAATGATAAATATAGTACGAAAACAAATAAACTTTTCTTGTGATGAGTAAATATGACTTGAGTAAATTGGTTTACTTGAATCAAATAACTTTTTTTTTCCGTGTACGCAAAGCCGGTACAAGATATACGTTCTGAACCAGAGACTTAGCACACTGGGAATACCTGACGACTATAAAATGATGTTTAGGGCTCAAATCATTCAGATGATACCTTCATTCGCTTTCATTTTTGTCCTGATGGTATTGGACTTCACATACGTAGCCTTTGACCTATCCAGCGATATGTCACACGTTGGTAGCTTTATCGTTTCTCATTATTTATTGTTGTTCTCTTTCGTCGTCGATGGTAACTTCACTATGGGCATCAAGTAAGTCGGAAAATGTTAATTTTGTTAAATTTTTCCTCCTACTGGTGAGAAAAGATGAAAATTTTCTAACGAATCGAGTTCTTTCTTCTGGAAATTATTAACACAATAAAGATATCACGAAGTACATAATGATGTAATAAAATAGCGTTTTTCGTTTACAGATATTTGGGCAACAGGTTTAAACATTTAAATAAACTTCTCGCAGAATCAAATTCGGCGAACAGAAGCAAACCGACGGTTAAACGAGAGTTGGATGATGAGTTTCAACGCTACTCATCGGTGATATGTGAAATTCATCAAAATAATTCACTGGCAATTAAAACAGCCGAAAAGCAGTGGCTATTGTATGTCATCAGAGAAACAAGGTTCGTTTTCAACCAGTTTTAGATGGCATCTCCTAATTCTGAGAAAGTTAATGAGCGACATGCAAAACATTGTTTCTGTAAAAATAGCCTCATAGGAATTGCACTGCTAGTTTCCCCTTTAGAGTAATAAAGTATAAATGATCCGAAACTTTCGTTTTGCATTAAATTCAACCAAGAAAAAATTGAAGCAATATTCAGAAGCCTCGCAGGGTGAGCCTAAACATGAAATCTAAAAATTGCAGCAGTTTTTCATTTGTACATTATCCAAATCACTGCGAACAAGCTGGCAGCGATTTTTGGTACTTGTACTTTATCGTTGAAAAATATTTTCAGAATATTACATAGAAGCTTCTGCAATTTAGCAAAGAAATTACAAAGAGCTTATGGCATCCAGGCGCTCTTTTCAGTTGCTCTGTCCTTCGGTCTGATAACAACACTTTTTTATACGTCGTATATTATGACTTCGGCATCATATTATCTGAGTAGTGTGTTCCTAGACAAATGGAAACCCAAGGCTTGTATTCTAATGTGGATTACGTTTTACGCCATGAAAATTCTGCTGATCGTTAACGCCTGCGAGACTACAAGCTACGAGGTGATACTTATTTGTCAAGTTCAAACAACGTTGTATTCAAAACCAAATTCTGATTTGTAAACATAAAATTCTTCCAGGCCAACCGGACTGGTGAATTGATCACTGATTTACTGGATACAGCAGCCTGCGACGAAGATATTCGCGATGAGGTATTGACCAACATTCTGTCTGTATCGGTTCCAATTTTCATTCTACTACTCTGTCCTATGGTATTCACTAAAATGACCAAATTTTCTGAGTTGTTTATAAACGGAAGTTAAAAATTGGAAGATTCGTAGCATTTGTGTAAATATCTGGGGAAAGTTGGAGAAATATTAAACGCGTGTCTCTTTGGTGGTATATGCTGAATTTTGTCTGATTGGTCAATATTAGAAAATTTGTGAATAAGTTCATTTAGAATAGGCGTCTGAAGGTGAAAATCCTTCGATCTGTACTTCCTGTTGAGAAAAATTCTGTTTTCCTGATTTCATGGAATTGCGAAAAATCACATCTCGCTCGCTGACAAACTAATAGAACGTGAACAAATGGCGGTTGCTTCTTTCAAGTAGTAATGAACTCCCAAAACCACACTGAAACTGATGAAGGCTGAACACCACCCGTGTGGAAATTGAGTTGGGGGCCTGAACTGGCCCTGGCTAGATTTACGATTCTCAATTGGGGCACTAATCTGGCGAACTGACCGGGGCCCGCCCAGAAACGTCACGCTCGCCCGAATAGGGCCTGAATAGTAAAAATAACCTGGCGCGAATCTGGCAGCCATTTGGAAAGCCAACCGTAAATTTGATTTTTCCAAATCTTTATTTTTGGGGTTTCAATCATGAACAAAAATGTAATAAAAAATTGAATCAAAGATATTTTATTTTATATTATTGCGATACACATTATGAACGAGTTTTTATCACAGCTTACTACTTGCCACAAAGGTTTTAAAAAAATACATTAATTTCATAAATTAAAAATAAATAATTTTCAAAAATTAATCTAATCTAAAAACAAATTAATAGTGAAGCTACTTTGTTTTTTGATTTACAAAACAAAACAGGATTATTACTCACTGTCAGTACCCGAGGAGTTCAGATCTTGAAGTGCACGGTTTACCTCTTTCCTTCTTCTTCGGTAGTTTCGCGCACGAATTCTATCTTTATCACGTTTCCTTATTGAATTTACCGTTATCCACGTTTTCAAACCACTTTGCAGTAGCACCTGAAAGTGACCACGCACTGATATCTGCGCTGCTCGATTATAAAATCTTCGAAAAATAACCTCAATACAGGTTTCGAAGCATTTCACGGCTGTTCTGGGTTCGCCATGACATGACGGGCGCCAGATAGTAACTGCTAAGTTCGCCCATGCCGCATCATAGAGTGAGTGAGAATATTGAACGTCTTTAATTTTTCGAAGCTTTACATACAAGTAATGCCAGGGTAAAGACTAAAAAGAATATTATGCGGATTTAAAATATTGCATCTGGTGGCCCAATCAAAACCAGGTCAGGGCCCTGCCTGTACAGCGGAATTATGGCTCTCATGGGGAAATCTGGTCGGGGCCATTGCGTGCATCGGGCTAGCCCGGATAAATTTCCACACGGGCAGTCGAAACTGCATAGAATACATCATGTGAATGAACAATGACGTAGAAATATATACAAACATTGGAGGCATGCTTACCAACAATGAAATTTTGCACTTTTTCAAAAGCTGAAGTTCAGTGTTCACTTGTTCAGTTTGTTACACGATTTTTCTATTCCAGATTGACATCTTTTCGCTTCAGCTGCTACAAAATCCTCTTCACTGTACGGCGAGCGGATTTTTCACTTTGAATTATTCGCTCATTCATGGGGTAAGAATTGATGAGAATTTACATCATGCCTTCAGCCTCGAGTTCATTCAGTCTAGAATGTTTTACCGCGGCTTTGATTGTTATTATTTCAGATAATTGGATCAGTGACTAAATATCTGGTGATTTTGATACAGATGCGAAGTATTTACGAGCCTGAAAATACTGACGTACCTAATCCTACGACGGTAATGCAATGAATGCCAGGGATTAAGGAGTCCTCGGCGTTGAATTAAAAGTACATCTTTGAAACGCATTTTAGAAAGACCTTGCAATTGGCAAAGAAAGTTATTGGCAAAACAGTAAAGTAGAAGCACGGTTTCTGGACCATTTGAAGAAAAAAAAACAGACGTATGTGTGATTTTGTATTTTGCGAGCAGTTTTGTCCTCTATTACACGCATTTCCTTGAAGATTTTGTCGTACATGTATCATAGCAGTAAATTCTAGAATAATAAAAATTCCAACACACGGGTAAAAACCCATTGAAGAATTCAAGAATTGCCTAGTCTTAATCACTTTCCTTCTATATTGACAAACCCATCCCCTCTATCCTCAAGGGGCTTTGATACACGCTGTGATCACCTCGAAAACGCGATTCGTAGTTTCTCCCGTACCGCTCAACTGATCTGAATTGAACTTCGAAGACTACTGCTTCGTTTCCGCAGAAAGTGCCTAAGTATTCCATATTATGAAAATTTTCCATTTTTTTTTTTTTTCTACAGATTCAGTTATCATCAGAGAAGTCTTCGAATCATTACCAGATGCACGCGAATTATTGCACTTTTGAAATACTTATAGCGATTTCGATTTACTGCCCTATGGCGCACTGAGTGTACTTCTGTCGCACTCTGATAATGGAGATAGAAGAGGATAAAAGTGCATTCAGTGCGCACTAGTGCAGTAAGTCAAAATCGCTATTATTCGCTCAGTGGTGGTAATCCAGACATTTTTAACACTATCCCATCTCATTGGGATTCCACACTCGAAATTCTCCCGACTAATTGTAAAATTGAATTTTGCCAGTACGGAGAAGATAAATTTTCTTTTAATCCCAAAAAAATTTGGGATTGCACCCAAACATATCGATGAAATTATATCTAAAAACCCTGTTAGAGGTTCAACGTTCGCAATGAATAGATGAAAAACGAAAAAAATTATTTCACTCCCCCCCCCCCCCCCCCCCTTCCCCCGCCCGCCGTGCTCCAATTCCACACTCGAAATTATAAGAAGTTGCCGGCGCTGCCCATCGGTGCCTCATTTTCAGATGATCGGCTCAGTGGCAACTTATCTGACAATTTTGATTCAGATGAAAGTTTAGAGTAGTCTGTAGCCCTTTCTTCCTTCAGTATATCGATTCTGAGCCATCTGAGTGCAGATCATTGTGAAAATTATATGATTGCAAGATCTAATTTAGAATATGCTAGAATATGAGCAGATATTTACAATTAATATTTTGTAACTTTCACTGTTATGATAAATAAATCAAGAGTGTGTATTATGAATCCCAATTTTCATGGTGCATTTGATTACGATTAAGGTATTCAAATTCAAATGCATTAGGATGAACTGCTCGTGCGTCATCATGTGAGATCGAATTCGTAATGAGTGGCTTGATACCGATAAGAAATGCCTTCTTGTGAAAGATTTTGGCCTAATAAATTTCTCCCAACGTGAATGGTTACAACTCTGAATGCAAGTACCATGCTAAAATTTGATTTACAGATACAGTAGAACACCGTTGTTGCATGCGACGTCTTACATTAGTGTACTCTTCCGTCGCTTTAGCTCGTGGGCGCCCATGCCGAAACCATTGCGCGGAAGGTAACGTGCAGTACCCCCACCTGCCACTTCTACAGTCGCACAAGAAAATCGTGACGGAGAGGGTGGGGGCTCCTTACAGAGTGCTTATGGAGGGTAGAGGTAAGGAAGACCAACTCCGTGTATAGAAAGTGTCCGTGAAATCGAGTTAACTGGATGGCGCTGCTGTAGCTAAAGTCCCTTCACTTCATTGGTGATCGCCAAGGTCAGATCTTGCGATTGGTTACCCTTATTGCTGACGAGCGCCATTCTGGGTACTTCTGGAACTATTATTTAATGCACTTTTACGGACACTCGCCGCTGACGCCCCATAAGAGTTGGTCCTCCTTACCGCTATACCCTCCATAAGAGTGCTAAACTCACGACTGCATGTACGTTATTGATACCTGGGATTCATTATCATCTACATCAGCAATGCTCATAATATATCATATTTTGATCAGTTCGATTCCGATTGCAGATTAGGATATTCACTGAAAATTATTGCGAATAATTTGACCTCACTCAATTGACGAAATTAAAAAATTGTTGGGCGTATAATTGTTTTGGCAATTAGATACGCGCACGGCCATGCAGTATAATTATAAAATGATATATTACGTTCAATTAATTGCTCATTAGTCGTTATCTAACATCAGAATCAAAAGGTGAAAAGTAGATTAGGGGCCATCCATGAAGGACGTCACGCAAAATTCTACAGTGTAGTATAGGGAACGCCGTGCACGCACTATTCCAAAAACGCGGACGTCATTTATGGATAGCCCCTTATTACACCATTCCCATATGGCTCGCTATCCATCACAGCAGGCGTATTATACGCCTGAATAGGTGCATTTTCAACCAACCGTTAATTCAGATAATTTATAAAGGCGATAAGTTCACACAAGCCGAAAACTTTATTCCGAACCATATCATCTTTAAATAAAGTGAAAGATTTCGTGTATAGTTCGAAGAAATGAAGAACTCTGAACGAAGGACTCCGACTAGAAGAATTCCTCCAATGGAAATAATAAATTGGATATTGGGAATCGGTATCATTGAGATTCCCATCGGTACACAACGACCGATATTTTCAGTTTTTTGGTCAATCGTAAATTTTCTGACTTATCTGGCCTTCCTGCGGATGGGCAATTTATCGAAAATCCTGACACTCCATGGATCTGTAATCGCCGCTAACAACTATCGCATAATTACCTATATCGGCGCCGCATTTGTCGCCATTTCCATCTGTCTCTCACATATTACAAAAGAGGTTCCAACTACATATCTTAAAGAAACACACCAAAGATATCAAGAACAAAGCCCGTTCCATTAGTTCCAAATAATGATTTCGTTAATTTTTAGCTCGTTACGCAAAGCCGGTACAAGTTACACGTTCTGAACCAGAGACTTAGCACACTGGGAATACCTGACGACTATAAAATGATTTTTAAGGCTCAAATCATTCAGATGATACCTTCATTCGCCTTTATTTTTGTCCTGATGGTATTGGACTTCGCATACGTACTCTTTGACCTGCCCAGCGATGTGTCACACGTTGGTCTTTTTATGGCTGATCATTATTTATTGGTGTTCTCTTTCGCCGTCGATGGTAACTTCACTATGGGCATCAAGTAAGTCGGAAAATGTTAATTCTGTTAAATGTTTCCTCCTACTGGTGAGAAAAGATGAAAATTTTCCAACGAATAGAGTTCTTTCTTCTGGAAATTATTAACACAATAAAGATATAACGAAGTACATAATGATATACTAAAATAGCGTTTTTCGTTTACAGATATTTTGGCAACAGGTTTCAACATCTAAATAAACTTCTCGCAGAATCAAATTCGGCGAAGAGAAGCAAACCGACGGTTAAACGGGAGTCGGATGATGAGTTTCAACGCTACTCATCGGTGATATGTGAAATTCATCAAAATAATTCACTGGCAATTAAAACAGCCGAAAAGCAGTGGCTATTGTATGTCATCAGAGAAACAAGGTTCGTTTTCAACCAGTTTTAGATGGCATCTCCTAATTCTAAGAAAGTTAATGAGCGACATGCAAAACATTGTTTCTGTAAAAATAGCCTCATAGGAATTGCACTGCTAGTTTCCCCTTTAGAGTAATAAAGTATAAATGATCCGAGACTTTCGTTTTGCATTAAATTCAACCAAGAAAAAATTGAAGCAATATTCAGAAGCCTCGCAGGGTGAGCCTAAACATGAAATCTAAAAATTGCAGCAGTTTTTCATTTGTACATTATCCAAATCACTGCGAACAAGCTGGCAGCGATTTTTGGTACTTGTACTTTATCGTTGAAAAATATTTTCAGAATATTACATAGAAGCTTCTGCAATTTAGCAAAGAAATTACAAAGAGCTTATGGTATCCAGGCGCTCTTTTCAGTTGCTCTGTCCTTCGGTCTGATAACAACACTTTTCTATACGTCGTATATTATGACTTCGGCACCATATTATCTGAGTAGTGTGTTCCTAGACAAATGGAAACCCAAGGCTTGTATTCTAATGTGGATTACGTTTTACGCCATGAAAATTCTGCTGATCGTTAACGCCTGCGAGACTACAAGCTACGAGGTGATACTTATTTGTCAAGTTCAAACAACGTTGTATTCGAAACCAAATTCTGATTTGTAAACATAAAATTCTTCCAGGCCAACCGGACTGGTGAATTGATCACTGATTTACTGGATACAGCAGCCTGCGACGAAGATATTGGCGATGAGGTATTGACCAACATTCTGTCTGTATCGGTTCAAATTTTCATTCTACTACTCTGTCCTATGGTATTCACTAAAATAACGAAATTTTCTAAATTGTTTATAAACAGAAGTTAAAAATTGGAAGATTCGTAGCATTTGTGTAAATATCTGGAAAAGTTGGAGAAATATTAAACGCGTGTCTCTTTGGCGGTATATGATGAATTTTGTCTGATTGGTCAATATTAGAAAATTCGTGAATTAGTTCATTCAGAATAGGCGTCTGGAGGTGCAAATCCTTCGATCTGTTTCTGTTTTCCTAATTTCATGGAATTGCAAAAAATCACATCTCGCTCGTGAACAAATTGCGGTTGCTTTTTTCAAGTAGTAATGAACTTCCAAAACCACACTGAAACTGATCAAGGCTGAACATCAGTCGAAACTGCATAGAATACATCATGTGAATGAACAATGACGTAGAAATATATACATATACAAACATTGGAGGCATGCTTACCAACAATGAAATTTTGCACTTTTCCAAAAGCTGAAGTTCAGTGTTCACTTGCTCAGTTTGTTACACGATTTTTCTATTCCAGATCGACATATTTTCGCTTCAGCTGCTGCAAAATCCTTTTCACTGTACGGCGAGCGGATTTTTCACTCTGAATTATTCGCTTGTTCATGGGGTAAGAATTGATGAGAATTTACATCATGCCTTCAGCCTCGAGTTCATTCAGTCTAGAATGTTTTACCGCGGCTTTGATTGTTATTATTTCAGATAATTGGATCAGTGACCAAAAATCTGGTGATTTTGATACAGATGCGAAGTATTTACGAGCCTGAAAATACTGACGTACCTAATTCTACGACGGTAATGCAATGAATGCCAGGGATTAAGGAGTCCTCGGCGTTGAATTAAAAGCACATCTTTGAAACGCATTTTAGAAAGAATCCTTGCGATTGGCAAAGAAAGTTATTGGCAAAACAGTAAAGTGAAAGCACGGTTTCTGGACCATTTGAAGGCAAAAACAGACGTAGGGTAAAGTGGTCCCAAACCGACCGATGCTCCAACGGTGGTCCCATCCCGACCTCTCCATGCTATTTTAATGGAGAGGTCGGGATGAGACCACCGTTGGAGCACCGGCCGGTTTGGGACCACTCTACCCTATGTATGATTTTGTATTTTGCGAGCGGTTTTGTCCTCTATTATACGCATTTCCTTCAAGATTTTATCGCACATGTATCACAGCAGTAAATTCTAGAATAATAAAAATTCCAACATACGGGGTAAAGACCCATTCAAGAATTGCCTAGTCTTAATCACTTTCCTTCTATATTGACAAACCCATCCCCTCTATCCTCAAGGGGCTTTGATACACGCTGTGATCACCTCGAAAACGCGATTCGTAGTTTCTCCCGTACCGCTCAACTGATCTGAATTGAACTTCGAAGACTACTGCTTCGTTTCCGCAGAAAGTGCCTAAGTATTCCATATTATGAAAATTTTCCATTTTTTTTTTCTACAGATTCAGTTATCATCAGAGAAGTCTTCGAATCATTACCAGATGCACGCGAATTATTGCACTTTTGAAATACTTATAGCGATTTCGATTTACTGCCCTATGGCGCACTGAGTGTACTTCTGTCGCACTCTGATAATGGAGATAGAAGAGGATAAAAGTGCATTCAGTGCGCACTAGTGCAGTAAGTCGAAATCGCTATTATTCGCTCAGTGGTGGTAATCCAGACATTTTTAACACTATCCCATCTCATTGGGATTCCACACTCGAAATTCTCCCGACTAATTGTAAAATTGAATTTTGCCAGTACGGAGAAGATAAATTTTCTTTTAATCCCAAAAAAATTTGGGATTGCACCCAAACATATCGATGAAATTATATCTAAAAATCCTGTTAGAGATTCAACGTTCGCAATGAATAGATGAAAAACGAAAAAAATTATTTCACTCCCCCCCCCCCCCCCCCCCCCCCCTTCCCCCACCCCCCGTGCTCCAATTCCACACTCGAAATTATAATAAGTCGCCGGCGCTGCCCATCGGTGCCTCATTTTCAGATGATCGGCTCAGTGGCAACGTATCTGACAATTATGATTCAGATGAAAATTTAGAGAGTAGTCTGTAGCCCTTTCTTCCTTCAGTATATCGATTCTGAGCCATCTGAGTGCAGATCATTGTGAAAATTATATGATTGCAAGATCTAATTTAGAATATGCTAGAATGTGAGCAGATATTTACAATTAATATTTTGTAACTTTCACTGTTATGATAAATAAATCAAGAGTGTGTATTATGAACCGTAATTTTCATGGTGCATTTGATTACGATTAAGGTATTCAAATTCAAATGCATTAGGATGAACTGCTCGTGCGTCATCATGTGAGATGAAAAAATGACAACAACAGGTGCAGAAAAGTCCAAAAAATGATATCATTTTTCATCAAAATTGGGCGGCAATCTCATAATTTACTCCGTCATCAAGTTATTATTCCGAGATCGAATTCGTAATGAGTGGCTTGATACCGATAAGAAATGCCTTCTTGTGAAAGGTTTTAGCCTAACAAATTTCTCCCAACACGTGAATGGTTACAACTCTGAATGCAAATACTATGCTAAAATTTGATTTATAGATACAGTAGAACACCGTTATTGCATGCGACGTCTTACATTAGTGTACTCTTCCGTCGCTTCAGCTCGTGCAGGGCTCCCATGCCGAAACCGTTGCGCGAAAGGTAACGCGCAGTACCCCCACCTACCACTTCTACAGTGGCACAAGAAAATCGTGACGGAGAGGGTGGGGACTCCTTAGAGACTGCTTATGGAGGGTAGAAAAAGTAAGGAGGACCAACTCCGTGTATAGAAAGTGTCCGTGAAATCGAGTTAATTAGATGGCGCTGCTGTAGCTAAAGTCCCTTCACTTCATTGGTGATCGCCAAGGTCAGATCTTGCGATTGGTTCCCCTTATTGCTGACGAGCGCCATTCTGGGTACTTCTGGAACTATTATTTAATGCACTCTTACGGACACTTGCCGCTGACGCCCCATAAGAGTTGGTCCTCCTTACCTTATAAAGGCGCTCTACTGCATTTACGTTATTCATATCTGGGATTCATAATCATCTACATCAGCAATGCTCATAATATATCATATTTTGATCAGTTCGATTCCAATTGCAGATTAGGATAATCACTGAAAATTATTGCGAATAATTTGACCTCACTCAATTGACGAAATTAAAAAATTCGTGAGAGTATAATTGTATTGGCAATTATATACGCGCATGGTCATGCAGTATAATTATAAAATGATATATTACGTTCAATCAATTGCCCATTAGTCGTTATCTAACATCAGAATCAATAGGTAAAAATTAGATTATTATACCATTCCCATATGGCTCGCTATCCATCACAGCAGGCGTATTATACGCCTACATATAGGTGCATTTTCAACCAACCGTTAATTCCGATAATTTATAAAAGCGATAAGTTGACACAAGCCGAAAACTTTATTCCGAACCATATCATCTTTGAATAAAGTGAGAGATTTCGTGTATAGCTCGAAGAAATGAAGAACTCTGAACAAAGGATTCCGGCTAGAAGCATTCCTCCAATACATATAATAAATTGGATGTTGGGAATCGGTATCATTGAAATTCCCATCGGTACACAACGACCGATATTATCAGTTTTTTGGTCAATCGTAAATTTTCTGACTTTTTTGGCCTTCCTGAGGATGGCCAATTTATCGCAAATCTTGACATTCCATGGATCTGCAATCGCCGCTAACAACTTTCGCATAATTATCTATATCTGCACCGCATTTATCGCCATTTCCATCTGTCTCTCACATATTACAAAAAAGGTTCCAACTACATATCTTAATCACACACCAAAGATATCAAGAACAAAGCGCGTTCCATTAGTTCCAAATAATGATTTCGTTAATTTTTAGCTCGTTACGCAAGGCCGGTACAAGGTACACGTTCTGAACCAGAGACTTAGCACACTGGGAATACCTGACGACTATAAAATGATTTTTAAGGCTCGAATCATTGAGGTGATAACTTCATTCGCCTTCATTTTTGTTCTGATGGTATTGGACTTTGCATACGCAGTCTTTGACGTGCCCAGCGATGCGTCATATGTTGGTATTTTTATCGTTTCTCATTATTTATTGGTGTTCTCTTTCGTCGTCGATGGTAACTTCACTATGGGCATCAAGTAAGTCGGAAAATGTTAATTCTGTTAAATGTTTCCTCCTACTGGTGAGAAAAGATGAAAATTTTCTAACGAATAGATTTTCTTTCTTCTGGAAATTATTAACACAATAAAGATACAACGAAGTACATAATGATATACTAAAATAGCGTTTTTCGTTTACAGATATTTGGGCAACAGGTTTCAACATCTCAATAAACTTCTCGCAGAATCAAATTCGGCGAAGAGAAGCAAACCGACGGTTGAACGAGAGTCGGATGATGAGTTTCAACGCTACTCATCGGTGATATGTGAAATTCATCAAAATAATTCACTGGCAATTAAAACAGCCGAAAAGCAGTGGCTATTGTATGTCATCAGAGAAACAAGGTTTGTTTTCAACCAGTTTTAGATGGCATCTCCTAATTCTGAGAAAGTTAATGAGCGACATGCAAAACATTGTCTCTGGAAAAATAGCTTCATAGGAATCAAAAGCCGCGCATACTGCTTTAAGGGTATTCGAGGGGCTTTCATGCTAAGCATTTTGGAACCTACACAAATGTAGAGTGAATTTCACCCCCAACATTCCTAAGAATGCAGAGATATTTGAGTACCTTGATCAAAATTGTTCTGCTTGGAATAGTAAATGTCAACCACAAATGAGCCCGAAGTGATAAGAGAATGTTGATTAAATCTCTTGGCAAAGACTTTCGTTTTGCATTATAAATTCAACCAAGAAAAAATTGAGGCAATATTCAGAAGCCTCGCAGGGTGAGCCTAATCATGAAATCTGAAGATTGCAGCAGTTTTTCATTTGTACATTATCCAAATCACTGCGAACAAGCTGGCAACGATTTTTGGTACTTTTACTTTATCGTTGAAAAATGTTTGCAGAATATTACATAGAAGCTTCTGCAATATAGGAAAGAAATTAGAAAGAGCTTTTGGTATCCAGGCGCTCTTTTCAGTTGCTCTGTCCTTCGGTCTGATAACAACACTTTTCTATACGTCGTATGTTATGACTTCGGCATCATATTATCTGAGTAGTGTGTTCCTAGACAAATGGAAACCCAAGGCTTGTATTCTAATGTGGATTACGTTTTACGCATTGAAAATTCTGCTGATCGTGAACGCCTGCGAGACTACAAGCTACGAGGTGATACTTATTTGTCAAGTTCAAACAACGTTGTATTCGAAACCAAATTCTGATTTGTAAACATATAAGATTCTTCCAGGCCAACCGGACTGGTGTATTGATCACTGATTTACTGGATACAGCAGCCTGCGACGAAGATATTCGCGATGAGGTATTGACCAACATTCTGTCTGTATCGGTTCATTCAATTTTCATTCTGCTAGTCTGTCCTATGGTATTCAATAAAATGACCAAATTTTCTGAGTTGTTTATAAACAGAAGTTAAAAATTGGAAGATTCGTAGCATTTGTTTAAATATCTGAGGAAAGTTGGAGAAATATTAAACGCGTGTCTCTTTGGCGGTATATGATGAATTTTGTCTGATTGGTCAATATTAAAAAATTCGTGAATTAGTTCATTCAGAATAGGCGTCTGGAGGTGCAAATCCTTCGATCTGTTTCTGTTTTCCTAATTTCATGGAATTGCAAAAAATCACATCTCGCTCGTAAACAAATTGCGGTTGCTTTTTTCAAGTAGTAATGAACTTCCAAAACCACACTGAAACTGATCAAGGCTGAACATCAGTCGAAACTGCATAGAATACATCATGTGAATGAACAATGACGTAGAAATATATACATATACAAACATTGGAGGCATGCTTACCAACAATGAAATTTTGCACTTTTCCAAAAGCTGAAGTTCAGTGTTCACTTGCTCAGTTTGTTACACGATTTCCTTCTATTCCAGATCGACATATTTTCGCTTCAGCTGCTGCAAAATCCTTTTCACTGTACGGCGAGCGGATTTTTCACTCTGAATTATTCGCTTGTTCATGGGGTAAGAATTGATGAGCATTTATATCATGCCTTCAGCCTCGAGTTCATTCAGTCTAGAATGTTTTACCGGCTTTGATTGTTATTATTTCAGTTAATTGGATCAGTGACCAAAAATCTGGTGATTTTGATACAGATGGAAAGTATTTACGAGCCGGAAAATACTGAAGTACCTAATTCTACGACGCTAATGCAATGAATGCCAGGGATTAATGAGTCCTCGTTGAATTAAAAGCACATCTTTGAAACGCATTTTAGAAAGCCCTTGCAATTGGCAAAGAAAGTTATTGGCAAAACTGTAAAGTAAAAGCACGGTTTCTGGACTATTTGAAGGCAAAAACAGACGTATGTATGATTTTGTATTTTGCGAGCGGTTTTGTCCTCTATTATACGCATTCGCTTGAAGATTTTATCGCACATGTATCACAGCAGTAAATTGTAGAATAATAAAAATTCCAACATACGGGTAAAGACCCATTCAAGAATTGCCTAGTCTTAATCACTTTCCTTCTATATTGACAAACCCATCCTCTCTATCCTCAAGGGGCTTTGATACACGCTGTGATCACTTCGAAAACTCGATTCGGTATTTCTCCCATACCGCTCAACTGATCTGAATTGAACTTAGAAGACTACTGCTTCGTTTCGGCAGAAAGTGCCTAAGTATTCCATATTATGAAAATTTTTCATTTTTTTTTCTACAGATTCAGTTATCATCAGAGAAGTCTTCGAATCATTACCAGATGCACGCGATTTATTGCACTTTTGAAATACTTACAGCGATTTCGATTTACTGCCGTATATGGCGCACTGAGTGTACTTCTGTCGCACTCTGATATAGGAGATAGAAGAGGCTAAAAGTGCACTCAGTGCGCACTAGTGCAGGAAGTCGAAATCGCTATTACTCGCTCAGTGGTGGTAATCCACACATTTTTAACACTATCCCATCTCATTTGAAATGAAATGACGGATTGATCTCGGAATTCATGAAGAGTGTGAAGAACACCTACACAGTTATTCACATGAACATTTGTACGAGATAATTATCAACTTATACCATATCCAGGTAAATTGGTGCTTTACCTGACATAAAAATCGAATTGCGTAAAGTAGATTGTAACGTTTCCCTGTAGCTAGCTCTATAGGGAACATAATAAAATTAATAAAACGGACGATAATCTAGAATCAACAATTATTTCAAGTGGTAGTAGATTTTATTCATTCTCTGGTGGCAATGTGTTCTGTGTAATTAAAATAGCAGAAAATGACATGCCAGAGTGTAAATATTGTTCAACCAGGATGACTAAGCAACTCTTCTACTCGACAACATCACTATTTTGTGTATACGATACCAATTTCAACGACAATCGTTAGAAGTTTAAACCCGTGGCGCAACGTTTCTGTGTTGACATGTTCGAATTATTAGAGAGAGAGAACAACTCTACGAACCAGGATCAATATCAATAGAGGGAATCGCGTCATCAGTTTTTCATCTATTGATAGACAAATCCGTTATTAGCACTGAAATTAGAGCCAGTACCTATCCGAACACTATGAATATGCGGTCGACAATTGTTCTGCTCCTTACTATGATCTGGGTAGGTGCAATAGCACCCGAGGATGCTGCACTTGGTGAAAACTGCAGTACCAACATTGAACAGTACTGCTCAGTAAAATTTAGTAAACTGCGTTATATGTGGATCGGCGTTGCAGTGATTGTGTTGGCCGTCTTAATGCTCATCGCCATCACGGTTGCTGCCTGTGCAAATTGCAATGTGTAAGTTCATTCAATAATTGTCATTCTTGATCTTGCATGAATTCTGATTTCAATAATATGCTAATTTTCCCGTTTCGTTAACGACCGTCCCATAATGTTATTTAGTTCGATGCAAGTTTGGTTTTGCGTCACGTGGCAATGGCGAAACCGACAATCAGTTAGTCCCGCAGCGAACGTCTGATTTAATCGGGGAGAGCCGAGAACACCATGGCGAATTTAGGGTGGAGGAAAGCCTCCCTGTTAAAGCAGAGCCATACCATCCGGCTAAAGAGCTCAACAACGCTCCTGATCAAGGAGTTCAGGCAGCCTTTCCTGAGCGTGACGACAGCGACGACAACGACGAGCAGTTATAAGCTATGAGACGACAAATGAGTAAGCGATGTCTTGGATTTATTATCTTGATTGCTGATAGTTTGATATATATAAGCTTACATCTGTCGTCAAATACTTATAATTGGACAGAGATGTGGCGGAATTAGAATTTTATTGTTTATCACACACTGTAAAAAATGTTTGTGAATTTACAACACATTTAGTAATATACAAAAGTTTTGCAAAATTACAAATATGTGGCGTAGCAAAGTGAATTGCTAAGCTTGTTTTGTAAATTTCCAAATAATTTCTTGATTTTGCTGAACTTTTATACGAAAAACACAAAAATTGTACTTGAATTCACAAAATTGTTTTGAATACCGATAAAAAAGTTTTGTATAATTACTATAACCGATTTGTAATTTTGGCTAGATGTTTTGCCTATCAGCTTCCAATGCATTTTTGGAATGGAACTTGCTTAGAAATTTCTAACAGTGCATGTATTCAACACAAATGCCAAAAAAAATTGCATTTCCAGCGATTGAATTTCTTTTCATCAATCAACTTTTATATAATAGTATATTACTTCTCAAAAACCAAACCACATTTTGCAGTACTGCACCAACAGCTGTAAGCACCGCGACATCAAGTCACAGCATACCACAGCAGGGCAGATTTGCGAATAGCCGTACTGCGGGGGATATCGCAATTAATATATTAGTTATTATGAACAATAACAACCAGGCCGGTTAAGAGTTGTAAATATAGTTGTATCTAAATAAATCTATAATTGGCAGTATAAATTGTTATCCCGCTGCGCCGATGCACGTGTAACATGGATCGTTTGATTTGTAGAGCTGTACGGAGCTCGGATTGAATTTAATGAAATAAGATCGTCGTCAATTTTTTAAATAATTTTCGTACTCGACGATGAGATTTTCATTTCATTAAATTTCGATCCGAGGTCCATCCGAGGTGCATCGGCGGAATAACAATTTATGCTGAAAACTATACGTTTATGTATATCGTTACGTATGTGTTAAGATAATTGACGCTGTAGATATGTATATTACTATTTTTTTATTATCCTCTTTAGTGATCATAGATTAGAAGTCACAACATGTTATTAAAAATAAGTTATCAAGCATATATATCCATCACAAAATAATATTCAAATCGGTTTCCTATGAAACTAAACCATAATTAATATTAATTTTATTCAATTCTTTATGTACAGTATTTCGTCGTAATATATTATTATAAATAAAATATTATTATGAATAAAATCCATATATTAATCAGTAAAATGTCCGCATGTCTTGTTTTCTTAAATCTAATCCAACCCAAATGGTGAAAATTTCGAATTTTATTATCACCGATTTCTAGTTTTCAGAAAAGATATATTCCCCAAAGTATACGAGGCCAATTTAGAACACTTTGAAACAATCAAAGACACAAGCGCTGGCACTCGGTTCGGTGTTTGCAGTCTTCTTGTCTTTGACGCCCGTATCGGGGCCATTCGGGTCTTAGTGCAGAAAAATCTCGTAAATGTACTTCAAGGTGCAGAAATGAGTCCGCTACGTGATAGACACCTCATTTTCCGGGATTCCTTACTTTTTAGTGCTGTTTTTAGGTTCTTACGTGCCAAAAATCTGGAAATTACCCAACTCTAGATACAGCCATATGTATTTTTTTCATTCATTTGCATAATTTCGATCTGCTCCAGATATGTTTTATACAGTGCAAGATACATTTTGTTCAAAGCAATGCATTTTTACAATATCATAATATTCAATTACCGGTATCTATACGAAGATTGGCGAATTTGATGTAACGTATATTATACGCCTCAGTGACTCTTATGCGGGGCTCATTTATTCACATATATTTTCAATTCGCATTATTCACCAATTAGGATCCCCACCGATCAAACTTTGCGTAGATGGCGCTAAATTGCGAGGCTCTGTCATGGCGGCGATTATATACACTAACGCAATGTTAGTGTGAATAGTTTGTAAGCGTCAGGTTGCGCGCGCCGTTTGAATTTATGATTTGAATAGTTGAACGATGTTAGGTTATTCAAATTGCGCGGCGCAATCTCACGCAACCTCATGCAACCTCACGCATACAAACTATTCACACTACATCGCGTTAGGGTATGTAATCGCCGCCATGACAGAGCCTCGCCATCTAGCGTCATCTACGCAAAGTTTGATCGGTGGGGATCCTAATTAAGTCATCATTAATCATATTTATTTTATTCAACTAGCTCAGAATAGCGCGCTTCGCGCGAAATATTTTTTAACTTTTTTACAATTGAATCAAACTATAATTAGCATGATACTAATCGTTCGTTGACGGGGACCGTGAAAAGCGGGTACAGTAAGTTCTTTTCTGTAATAAAGATAAACCGAATATCGAGTAGGATTGATCTCTGGCTTCGATCGATTCTATGTATAAAGTACAAACGATTCATAATATTTCAAAGAGATTTACCGATATGTGGATTTGCCTTTGCGAATTGAATGCTCGTCGGCAGAACGTGGCTCAGAAGTAACGGAAGCAAAATTCTACTTCTTTGCTTCTGGCTCAGAAGTAAAAGAAGCAAAATTCTACTTCTTTGCTTCTGGCTCAGAAGTAACAGAAGCAGAATTCTACTTCTTTGCTTCTGGCCAGAAGTAACAGAAGCAAAATTCTACTTCTTTGCTTCTGGCCAGAAGTAACAGAAGTAAAATTCTACTTCTTTGCTTCTGGCTCAGAAGTAACAGAAGCTGAATTCTACTTCTTTGCTTCTGGCTCAGAAGTAACAGAAGCAGAATTCTACTTCTCTGCTTCTGGCTCAGAAGTAACAGAAGCAGAATTCTACTTCTTTGCTTCTGGCCAGAAGTAACAGAAGCAAAATTCTACTTCTTTGCTTCTGGCCAGAAGTAACAGAAGCAAAATTCTACTTCTTTGCTTCTGGCTCAGAAGTAACAGAAGCTGAATTCTACTTCTTTGCTTCTGGTTCAGAAGTAACAGAAGCAAAATTCTACTTCTTTGCTTCTGGCTCAGAAGTAACAGAAGCAGAATTCTACTTCTTTGCTTCTGGCTCAGAAGTAACAGAAGCTGAATTCCACTTCTTTGCTTCTGGCTCAGAAGTAACAGAAGCAAAATTTGCTTCTTTGCTTCTGGCTCAGAAGTAACAGAAGCAAAATTCTACTTCTTTGCTTCTGGCCAGAAGTAACAGAAGCAGAATTCTACTTCTTTGCTTCTGGCCAGAAGTAACAGAAGCAAAATTCTACTTCTTCGCTTCTGGCCAGAAGTAACAGAAGCTGAATTCTACTTCTTTGCTTCTGGCTCAGAAGTAACAGAAGCAGAATTCTACTTCTTTGCTTCTGGCCAGAAGTAACAGAAGCAAAATTCTACTTCTTTGCTTCTGGCTCAGAAGTAACAGAAGCAAAATTCTACTTCTTTGCTTCTGGCTCATAAGTAACAGAAACAAAATTCTACTTCTTTGCTTCTGGCTCAGAAGTAACAGAAGCGAAATTCTACTTCTTTGCTTCTGGCCAGAAGTAACAGAAGCAAAATTCTACTTCTTTGCTTCTGGCCAGAAGTAACAGAAGCAAAATTCTACTTCTTTGCTTCTGGCTCAGAAGTAACAGAAGCTGAATTCTACTTCTTTGCTTCTGGCTCAGAAGTAACAGAAGCTGAATTCCACTTCTTTGCTTCTGGCTCAGAAGTAACAGAAGCAAAATTTGCTTCTTTGCTTCTGGCTCAGAAGTAACAGAAGCAAAATTCTACTTCTTTGCTTCTGGCCAGAAGTAACAGAAGCAGAATTCTACTTCTTTGCTTCTGGCCAGAAGTAACAGAAGCAAAATTCTACTTCTTCGCTTCTGGCCAGAAGTAACAGAAGCTGAATTCTACTTCTTTGCTTCTGGCTCAGAAGTAACAGAAGCAGAATTCTACTTCTTTGCTTCTGGCCAGAAGTAACAGAAGCAAAATTCTACTTCTTTGCTTCTGGCTCAGAAGTAACAGAAGCAAAATTCTACTTCTTTGCTTCTGGCTCATAAGTAACAGAAACAAAATTCTACTTCTTTGCTTCTGGCTCAGAAGTAACAGAAGCGAAATTCTACTTCTTTGCTTCTGGCCAGAAGTAACAGAAGCAAAATTCTACTTCTTTGCTTCTGGCCAGAAGTAACAGAAGCAAAATTCTACTTCTTTGCTTCTGGCTCAGAAGTAACAGAAGCTGAATTCTACTTCTTTGCTTCTGGCTCAGAAGTAACAGAAGCAGAATTCTACTTCTCTGCTTCTGGCTCAGAAGTAACAGAAGCAGAATTCTACTTCTTTGCTTCTGGCTCAGAGGTAACAGAAGCAAAATTCTACTTCTTTGCTTCTGGCTCAGAAGTAACAGAAGCAAAATTCTACTTTTTTGCTTCTGGCTGAGAAGTAACAGAAGCAAAATTTGCTTCTTTGCTTCTGACTGAGAAGTAACAAAAGCAAAATTTGCTTCTTGTTTCTGGCTGAGAAGTAACAGAAGCAAAATTTGCTTCTTGCTTCTGGCTGAGAAGTAACAGAAGCAAAATTTGCTTCTTGCTTCTGACTGAGAAGTAAAATTTGCTTCTTGCTTCTGGCTGAGAAGTAACAGAAGCATCGCTTCTTGCTTCTAGCTGAGAAGTAATAGACCTGCCCGGATTAACCATAAGGCTAATTAATACCTAAGGCTATAGCCTTAGGCCCTCGAAATTTGCGGCAATTCTCAAAATTCAATCTTTTCAAATAAGGTTCAATTTTTCTCAAATTATGCTGTGAACATTCAATTGTAATCTACAAAGAGTTGCCTGAATTTAGTTCATTTTTCCGTCGCTGCTTTTTAAATTTCATCTATTGAATCTATATTCGGCCTTTTTTGCAGAGTAGCCTCAGGTATCGCGACTACTTAATCCGGGCCCGGCTGTATAGGTTTTCTTTGTGACAAATTTACTGTTCAAGATAAAATAATTAAAATACAATATAGATCCGTGCCGTGCCGTGCTGCGCGAATCCGCGCTTTGGGGCAATAGTGTGCAGTGGCCTTAATCATATGGTCAGAATTCTCGTATTATTATTTTAATAATAATTATTATTTTGTAGAAAATATTTTTTAACTTTTTTACAATTGAATCAAACTATAATTAGTATGACACTAATCGTTCGTTGACGGGGACCGTAAAAAGCGGGTACAGTAAGTTCTTTTCTGTAATAAAGATAAATCGAATATCGAGTAGGATTGATCTCTGTCTTCGATCGATTCTATGTATAAAGTACAAACGATTCATAATATTTCAAAGAGATTTACCGATATGTGGATTTGCTTTTGCGAATTGAATGCTCGTCGGCAGAACGTGAAAAACAGATTTGCTTCAATGCACGTAATGACACATCGCTGTGAAGTCGCATCAAACAAATTTCGGCGAGAAACAATACGCAGCGCGAACAACAACCAATAGACGTTGCGGAAAAGCGATGACGGAAGTGCGAGAGTTCCGATTTATTTGCGTCATTTCCGTTACAATCACTTTTTTAAGAAAGGGATTAATTTCGGTGAGCTACAATGCTAAGGTTCTCGCCATAGTCGATAAAGTGGAGAAAAAACACGCGCGCTAAAACAACGTGGCTGAGCCATTCCACGTCAGACCGGACAAAATAAATCAAAAAATGACCTCGATGTTACCGATTTCGCAATGATTTTTTTTACGGGTTCTATGGAACAAATAAATGGATCAAACAATTTTTTTTTTTTTTTTTTGGCCCCTATTTTCCAAGATACACGGGGGTGAAATTCGGGAAAAAGAGCCAAAAATCGAAAACATACTCCTCTTCAAACGGTCATATCTTTGATTGTATTCATCCTAGAGACTTCATCCAAGAACCATTTTAAAGCTATTGAATGACACTATTATAATATATTTATTTAATTTTGCGGTAACAAACAATTCTATTTGTTATAAACAAATATATTATTCAAACGTGATTTTCAAACAAAGGCCACGCGATATCATTCTCAAAAAAATATGAGCGTATTCCTTGATCAATTCTCTACAAAATCGTTAAGTCAATTTTATGGAGAAACGATGGACACTATATGAAAACGATTTATTTATAAGCGACGGCGCGCGCTGCCACCCAAAAACCCGGCTCAGGTACGTGTGGCTAGCATGAGAAAGCATCGGTGGGCATGTTTACGGTCATATCTTTGGTTGTTTTCATCCGAGAGACTTCTTCCTAGAACCATTTCAAAGCTATTGAATGACACTATTTATATATATTTATTTAATTCTGTGGTAACAAACAATTCTATTTGTTATAAACAAATATATTATTCAAACGTGATTTTCAAAGCAAGGGCCACGCGATAACATTCTCAAAAAAATATAAGCGTATTCCTTGATCAATTCTCTACAGAATCGTTAAGTCAATTTTATGGAGAAACGATGGAAACTATGTGAAAACGATTTATTTATAAGCGACGGCGCGCGCTGCCGCTGAAAGACTCGGCTCGGGTACGGTTTTTGGGTGGCAGCGCGCGCCGTCGCTTATAAATAAATCGTTTTCATATAGTGTCCATCGTTTCTCCATAAAATTGACTTAACGATTTTGTAGAGAATTGATCAAGGAATAAGCTCATATTTTTTTGAGAATGATATCGCGTGGCCTTTGTTTGAAAATCACGTTTGAATAATATATTTGTTTATAACAAATAGAATTGTTTGTTACCGCAAAATTAAATAAATATATTATAATAGTGTCATTCAATAGCTTTAAAATGGTTCTTGGATGAAGTCTCTAGGATGAATACAATCAAAGATATGACCGTTTGAAGAGGAGTATGTTTTCGATTTTTGGCTCTTTTTCCCGAATTTCACCCCCGTGTAACTTGGAAAATAGGGGCCAAAAAAAAAAACAAAAAATTGTTTGATGCATTTATTTGTTCCATAGAACCCGTAAAAAAAATCATTGCGAAATCGGTAACATCGAGGTCAGAAAGCTGTCCGGTCTGACGTGGAATTGCTCGGCTGCGAGTATCTCAAGGTCCCTACTATTATCAATCTCAATTTACCCCACGAGTCAGCTCGCAGCTAAGTAAAACCGTAACTTTCACTCGGTATTACAGATACTGTTTTCAACGCCAAGCCCACTTCAAGCTCATTTCATCGGCTCAGAAATTTACCCAGTGTGAGCCGTCTTTATATTATTCAATCAACGGTCCGCGTTCGAAGTTCTATTCTCAATGCATAACAGGTCCAGCTTCCCGCTGCCGCTAACATCGATTCGTGGCGCCACTTAGCTTCAATTAAGCGAACTATTCACATCTACACATCGGAGTGTTGGGTTGCCTGTAGTAGGGCGCAAATAGTATCAAAATTCCGTTCAAAGACACGAATTTTCATATTTCTGAATACGTTATACTCCCATAATCGCAGATTAGACTAAAAAATAAAATATCCTATGTCTGATTTGAAATTTCTTTCGGATTCATGATTCTAGCTAACTACTATAATATAAATTCAATAAAAATTCTATCATTAAAAAAAGAAAAAAAAAATCGAATTAATTTCCTATCTATTTCTAATCAAACCATTTTTGTGTTCTTGCATTAATGTCCACCTACTTGATCGAAAGTAGGTAGAGATATATAATTTTTATGACTTTGGTGAGTCGCACATTGATGAAAGTATCGTTACACAAACTCGATCGTATATTATATATATATATATATATGTATATGATACTATACGATCAGCGATCGTTTCTGTTTTATAACAGAGAAAGCAGCCAGTGTTCTTGCTTGTAGAAGGAGTTATTTTAATTCTCGTACTAACATCCATTACACCTATAAGAAACTCGTAATGTTTTACTATTAATTCGTCATGAATATCTTAGCTGCTTAGTCACCACATCTATAATTCCAAATCAGTAATTAACCATGGAAATATACTATGTATACCTACACGTGATACCATCATCTTTTAAAATTATACATATACATCATACATAATTACAGTAAATCGTAATTAAATTCACATCATTTTTCAAACTCTCTCTCTTTTGAAAAGTCTTAAAACCATTTTTTTTTTTCTTCAATCTCTCTGTGAATTTCCTGACGATAAAAAAAGAATGAAACCACATGAATTCAGTAGGTACTACTGCAATTCGTAAATATAGAAGAAAAAAAAATTAAAAAAATGAGAAATAAATCATTGCAATATTTCAGTTCGATTTTCCCCTTTATTTTATCCCAATTTAAAAACAGGTTCGATAAGTTGATTGCCCGGCCTTGGCCTTGTTAGCTATTTATCACATCCGCAGATCTGACTTAGAACAGTACTATACGGTATATATAAGTTATAATAAAGTCAGTCACCTTGCCTGCAGTAATATATAATAAACGTCAGGTGACATTGGTTTAAAATTGTAGCTAAAAAAAAAAAAAAGTGAAAATTAAAACTAATTAATTAATGAATTGAAAAACAAACCTTCGTCTAAAGAATATAATTAAATAGAATAATTTTGATATTTAGTTCCGGTTTTTGGATGATCTTAAAAATTTATATCATTGATATTAGAAAAAAAAAAAAATAAAAAAAATTCTCGATTCTCATCGAGCAATCCTTAAAAGGTTACCGAAAACATGTTTCATTTTTGAATACTGACTCATTGGCGCGTGCCGATCTACGACGATCACGCGTATATATATATACGTGTGTATATATATGTATACATGTATGTATGTTACAATACATATATATTGAGCAAGCAACGACTCTATATAAATTTTCAAACATCTCTCTACCTAGCTGCAATCTGTTTTATAGCCAGTCGTTATTATATTCCAAGGATCAGATCAGATCGGATCGGATCGGGTCAGATTATAACTGTGCAATGAATATCCGATCGCAAGAAATCGAATTGCGCACGGATGATAGATTAACAAATATATAATAATATCTTCTCCAGATCTAATAGAACAAGACTTAATATTATTATTACTCTTTCTTATTGGATTGTGAAAATCGTATAGCTGAGGATACAGGAACTGGTTTATACTTTACGATCCTTGAACCATTGACTCCACGCAATGGCTTCGAATATTTAGTAACAAATAAATCGTATAAGTTATAATACGGTATTACGTCTTGAATATTCTCTCATACCATAAAAAGAGAAGAATATAGAAAAGAAAAGAAAAGGAAATCAGAAAGAGACACAAATCTGTTGGAACAAAAAAAAAAAAAAAAAAAAAAAAAAATCGCTCATCAGATTTTTCAAATTAGAATTTAATTACAATTTTTTTACAACAGGATATGGGGAATTGTCGATTGGCCGGAAGTTCGTCACCTGGGAATCACTGAATCCCTCTTACTTTCGCTGACCACTATACATTATACCTGCAACCGCATAACCGGAAATGGTTTTATTCGATCTTTCGTCTCAGTGAGCAATCGGAATTTCCAACCGGTTATTATACCCCACATGTTATCAGATCAACCTGACATCTATTTTACCATTTAATTCGCTCCAGATTCCACTCGTCCTTTACCTGTATAGGTATCATCGGTGCGTGACACGAATAAACGAAACGAATCTCATCTCCTTTGGACCAAAAAATTACCACATTTTATTTATTCATTGTAATTTATTTTCCACATTAAGCTATCTCTCTCTCTCTCTCTCTCTCTCTCTCTCTCTCTCTCTCTCTGTGCCTTGAGTTGCTCTCCTCATACGAAGGAATTCGTCCAGCTCGGGGAATCCCAGGAATTCTGGTATCGTTCAGATTCTTGAACTTCTTGGTACAGCCTGTTCGCGTTTTGCACGATTTCTGTAGCAGGTATTCTGCAGCACTCGCACTGCAGTGTTCATAAATCGGCTCGCACATATACTGTCCTCAAAAAGCATCATTGGTATTCAGCGACATATAAGTCGTGGAGTAATTTATCTCTTGATAAAATAAATCGTTAATAATTTATCGCATTTATTTTTAAATTAATGATCAGCGATTGAACAAAAAATGCTCTAAATTTCCGTTTCCAAAATGTTGCTCATTCTATCTGTAATGTGCAGACTTCGAATTTTTATAAAATTGCAGTTGCAAGTCCCCCGGCATTTACTACTCACACTCAGAAAAAGGTCTTGTTGACAAAATTGTTGACAAAATTTGGTTATTATATGGACAATTACATTTTTTGTTCAGTCAATCAAATTTTTTGTTTAGTCGACCAAAAATTTCGTTGAGATAACCAAAATTTTGTTGGGAAAGCCAAATTTTGTTGGGACAACCAAAATTTTGGCTATTCCAACAAAATTTTTGGTTGACTGAACAAAAAATGTGATTGTCCATATAATGACCCAAATTTTGGTTGTGACAACAAGACCTTTTTCTGAGTGCAAAGAGGACATATTTGAATCCTGAACAACTCAGAATTCGAAATTTCAGAATGTGTTCCAACTTTCAAGTGCATGAAAAACAAGAGTGGATATCTGCCCCGTTCTCTTATTGAATTGATATGAATATAACATCAATAAATACTCGCAGTGGGGTCTTTCCGCAGCTAAATGTAAGAGGAAAGAGAAACAAACAGCAAATGATGTATTGGGATGTTGCAATTTATAATCAATGCAATTGCTGCAATTTCACACTGATAAAAGCCAGTCATAATACTCAACTCACACACATCGAGCTTTTACATTTGTGTATCAAGCATTTGACCCACAACACGATTTAAAAATCGAGAAAAAAAAAAAAAAAATCGAAATACTACGAATTTGAACATCGAATTTAAAGACATGAAGAAATTCCAAAAGATTATTA